>JAULKR010081097.1:0-35605 GCA_032356305.1 Prasiola linearis | reverse complement strand
GCGGATAAAGTTACTCTTCCCAATTTGGAGCCGCGTTGTGCTTTGTCTGGTTCTTTTGATTGGGGGCCTAGACGAAAGCGATGCAGCTGACTCTGGTGCTTACAACACTGAGAGCGGAGCTGTGTATACGCTTCACCCTCACTCGACCCAATGGCTTCAGGAAAGCCTGTTTGGCATATGCTTGATAATTTTCACGACTATGTTTCGCGGGTTTGCGAGACCCAAACTCCTAAGCAATGAATAGGCTTAATATTTTTAGCTTAGTATTTGCCATGCAAATATGCTTGTTGTCGCTAACATATGCCTATGCTCAATCTATAAACATATATTTGATAACACTTTCCAGCGATATTATCCCTACACAGTATGCCTACTATCCTCGACAAAATTACGGAGAGGATAGTTTAATAATGAGCATCGTATTTGCCGTTAGTGCTGACACGCTTGTCGTCTTTGACACACTTAGCCCAACTATATCTCGATATACAATACCTCAATTGTTCCGCCATTTTCAAGAACGACAGTGGATGACAATGCAATCGCGGGAATTAGATAAGGAGTATGCAAATTTTGGTGCGTCGGAATTTGCAAAATTCGATGGTGTGTATGTGTCAGTTTTAGACTACTCTTCAGATAGTATTCGAATTAAAAAGGTAAGCACTGACAGCATGGGGTTATCTGATTATTGTTTGCAAAAAGGCAATGCATATGTTAGCGATGGAAAGCTAGTTGTGGACATTTGTCTATCAGTACAGAGTTTAGATTATCGAAGTGTAACTTATGACAAATCGCTTTCCCTTCAATCTAAAGTTTCCGCTGAAGTATTTATAGATAGTTCATTTTCGAGTTATATGGGTGGCGGTCTTAACCATCGATTAGTCGGCCAACTTTATTTCCATAAAGATCATCTTTTAAAAGCGTCAACAACACGGATTCCGCTTCAACTTTGGCCTAATTATAGTTTACAAACTCCTTACGATACGTTAAATGGTTATAGATATACAAGCTTAAAAATTCTCTATAATACAACAACTTCCAACTGGTTGATTGGTCAACGGCGTCCCGCCGATACATTTACTCAAAGAGCTGAAGTGTACATTTATCATAAAGCGACAACCAGCTGGCACGTTGATAGCCTTCCGCTTTACAATACGCCACCAGCTGTATACAATGATAGCCTTCTTTACGGAACTATTTATGCTGGCTGTCACCCTCCTACTTGCGATGAAAGAGCAGAAATTCTGAAGTTTAAAAATGCCTATCCAGATAAATACGAGGAGAAGTTCGGATTTACACCTAGCGTTGCTAGAATGACGGGTAAACTATTCTTCTACGATTTAGACAATAAATCGTATGCAGAAATCCGGATTTCGGAACCTGATGTCGAAGCGCTTTCAATGCAAGAAGGTATATTTTATTTTAGAGTTTACGATTCGATATACCAAATTCCGATAGCACAAATATCGGAATCGATATTACAAGATGCAACATTAATAGTACGAGATTCGGTAGTTGTGCCTCATGTTCATAGCTTGTTTATACATAAATCAAAATAGCTTGAAATTAAAACTGAACTGCTTCTAATCTAATTGTAAATAGATCACTAATTTTCACTAAGTATTTATAATTCAACCCATCGATGGAATGCCTGTAGTTGTAACCGGTAAGTTCTTAAGCCTTGAGAATTCGATAGTTCTTCAAGTTTATAATCCAAACACTCAGAGCTCAGATCGACGACGTTCCAATACGATAAGTTGGTTATATTTCTTGGCTACTTTGATTTTAACGAAGTAGCATAGGATGAGAGATTAGGATCTCATGAAAGTTTGAAAATCAACTGGTATATGCATTTTTCTGCACAAGCCTCATCCGACAGGACTTATGAAACGCTACCAACTTAGGCAAGTAAAATAAAAACTGGAGCTATGATGCATCTAGAATACAAAGGGTACACAGGAACAATCGAATACAGCCAAAAGATGCATTGCTTTTGGTAAGGTGTTAGGCATCAAAAGTTTGCTGTCTTATGAGAGGCTGACTGGTGCAGAATTGGAGTCTGACTTTAGGGCTGCGATAGATCTTTATTTATCAGATTGCACGTCCTCAGGAATAAAGCCTGAAAAGCCGTTTAAGGGTAGTTTTATTATTCGAGTTCCGTCTGCTTTACATAGGGATGCAGCACTTAAAGCAATGGAACTGAAGACGTCGTTGAACGGATTTGTATCTGAATTAATACGAGTAAGGCTACTACAGGAAGCTTAAGTGTATTAAGTTGAGCGCCCGCGCGTGTTAGTTTTTAAGCGATCACGTTCTTCCTGAGGTTATAGATTGAATCGTGGTGAAGCAGTTTGGTACGCCGGGTTAGTATGCTAGTTGCTCACGGCTGCATACTGTCGGCAAGCTTTGAGGTGGCAGCGCTGGTTACTCACTCGCCTGGTCGCATCAGTGCTCGCGGCCAATTTTGCTATTCATTATTCAATTCCGGTAATTGAGGATAGAAAGCTATTAACGTGTTGCTTTCTGCTTTTGAAACTTCCTCTGATCTTTGGTAGCCTCCGGTGGTTTGAAAGAAAAAGTGATCGGACTATCTTGTGGCCGTGCTGATCAAATCACTTCCTGCAAGCTGGACGCGCTTATTGCTCGTGATACTCCTGTAATCGGGGGACTAGTTGATGTTGAGGCGAGTGATATCGGTGCAAGCGGGGTTGGAGAACATACGCAAATAGAATTTGAGACATCGGCGAAGGTAAAGGTCTGTGAGGGGTTGGTAGATTACACTAAATGTATAGGTACTGATCAAGTATTAGTATTTAATTTATCTGATTATATAGCACATGTAATTGCTACGGAAGCTGATATACCCGACAAAGTTCCATATAATGTTTTAAATACAACTGCCTCTCTCAGTAATACTAGTCGGCATAAGCAAGGCATAAATGCGGTATCTATTGGCAGCTTGTTTATTGGCGTAGGTGAAGTAAAAGGAGCCGCTTCAGCCTTCCGGGCAACTAGGCGAATCTTGGCTTCCAGTCCGCTAGAGCTACGGAGACTTGCCGTTCGTCTAGCTAATGATGTGGCAGAGCGAGTGTTAAGAAGAGGTCCGCCCATTTCTCCGGCCGCCAAACAAAAGTTAATACAAGACCTTAGCACAAGCAAAACTCTCAGAACATGGTTTGACGCAACAGGAGAAAGTGGGGTTAGGGCGTGGGAGGATGCGTTTAATTTAGGTATATCCAAGGCTGTAAGAAGTCGACCTGCCTTTTTAGAGTTTTTTGAATCATTCCGAAATAATCCAATTCTCCGAAAGCACGTATTTGACGGTGATTTGCGTAATGTGACTGGTTGTCATTATTATAGTGCGGTTGATGGTGTTAATATTCGATTTGCAAATGGTGTAACGCCAGAGGCTAATTCTCTTGGTGTAATCAAGGGGGCGATAGAAATGAGGAAGCCAATTTTGGACGCCCAAGGAAATATAGTTGACTATAGGTGGGTGCTCAAAAACACAGGGGGTGAACCTCAAACCTTTTTTCCCTCCAACTGGTCAAAGGATGAAATTATGGCCATGAGTTCGAGCGCTTTCACAAATCCTAACAAAAGTGTTGTGCCAGGTTATACAAGAATGTTTGAAGCTGAATCTGATAAGGGTGTTTTTATTCGTTGGTTTGAAGACGCTAGTGGAAATGCATCTTCGTTTTTTCCAGAATTTTAATGCAGGTTCAAGCATTCTTTTAAACAGATGAATTGTAGTATTAGCTCTATGAGTTCAGGTATTAAAACTGGTGAATGCAATATTTCTTTGGTGTTAGGATGGTAGAAAAATGGTGATTTATCCTGCCAGTTTAGGTAGACTCCTACGCCGATGTCCATAGCGCCAACTAGGTAGGCACAAGTTGTGTCGTCAATATTAGAAAACCCGACAAGGTGGTTGATTATATGGTTCTCAAGTTGAGTGTGGTTTTGATTTGCAAGTAGCCTGCTGACTGTAGAAAGGCATTTTGTATCATTCTCTGAATTCAGTATATTTTGTAGGTACTCAGTAATCGGCCAGTGCGCTGTGTATCTTGGGTGAATTATTATCGAATCTTCTTGTATATCGATACTCTTGATCAAGTCTTTTAATTTCATGTTGAATAAATTTAGGCGTAAGCTCTTGCGGCTTTAAAGTCCCTAAGGAATGCATCGACGACATCGATAAGTGTTTGCCGTCGATCGGGCGGTAATTGTTCGATTTCTTGGAGACGTGCTAACATTCGTTGATCGGCTACGGCAAGTTCAGTTACACCTGTGAGGTAGTCAAGAGAAACGCCGAGTGCTTCGGCAATGACTCCTGCAGTATCTACTGTTGGGATTCGCTCTCCTCGTTCATACCGTCCATAGACAGCAGGAGATAGTCCAGCATCACGTGCGACATCTGCACGCTTAAGCTTACGCTCGCTACGAATGACTCGGAGTCTAGTGGCAAAATCAGTTGGCATGAATGGTTCGATTTAGTCCGTTTGGGGCAGTTTGGTAGCAATATACGGTACTGATTGGAACGAAAAGGTTTGTCTGGGTTTGTAAAAGTGCGTCGTTCGTTTACCTTCATCACCGTTCGGGTCGATAACGGACGATTTGTCAGTTTGCTACAAATACACACATGGATCTCCCTAGTCTCAAAAGCCGCCTCTCCCTTCGTACGGTCTTGTCTCATTACGGCCTGAGTCCAGATCGCAACGACATGTTGCGTTGTCCCTTCCACTCGGACAAGACGCCCAGCATGCAAATCTTAGGCGAAGCCGTCTATTGTCACTCGACCAACTGTTCTCGTCACGGGAAGCACATCGATGTGATCGACTTCGTGATGTACAAAGAGGGACTCACCAAACACGATGCGATATTGAAGTGTAAGGCGATGGCCGGCGAAGTGCTGATAAAGCAGTCGAAAACAAGTCAGCAGATCGAACCACAGGTTGAAGACTTTACAGAAGTATACGCGCAAATGCTAGCAGCGGTGAGTAGATCGAGCAAAGCGCGTGAATATCTAGAACGCCGTGGACTTGAGGAGCTTAGCGATGTGGGATACAATCCTGGGACGCTGTACAGAGGAGTTCGTCAATGCGTAGTTTTTCCTTTGCGTAATCAGACAGGAGAAGTAGTGAGCTTGTACGGTCGCTCGATCACAGATGGTAAAGCACGACACTTCTACACGAGCAATCGGAGCGGACTTTATCCAGGTTGGCCAGTTGCCGGAGCGACTCGGTTGGTGCTTACGGAAAGTGTCATCGACGCGGCGACGCTCCAGCTCAACACAAACGAAAAAGTCCTAGCGCTTTACGGCACGAATGGCCTAGGCGATGAGCATTTTACGGCCTTGGATGCGTTGGTCAATCTTAACGAATTGATTTTGTTTTTTGATGGCGATGCGGCGGAAGATGTGGCGGTAAAGAAGTGGTCGGAGGTGCTGTATGATCGGTACCCAAAAGTTAGTGTTAGCGTGGTTGAGACGCCGATGGGTAAGGACATAAACGGTCTGGCCGTAGATGAAGATCCCGCGATTTTAGCGCACCTGATAGAGGAAAGGATAACCCTTTATTCTTCCTCTGAAAAAACTTCACTTGAATCTAATGAGTCTTCAGAGGAAAGGAAAAGTGAAGTAAACGAGCTAAACGTATCCGAGCCTCAATTGCTTACTTGGACGAGTGAAAACTTACGGTTTACGTTGTTGGGTGGAGTTGCGACCTATCCGTTAGATCGGATGAAAGTGACCCTTAAAATCCAGCGTACAGACTCAAATAGTTCATTGCATGCGTTGCGTCAACAACTGGACTTGTATCAGGATGAGACGGTCGAGATGTTGGCGCGCAAGGTAGCAGGGCCGCTGGAGGTTGGGAGTACGAAGCTGCACACGGCGCTGCTTGAGTTTACGGGGAAGCTGGAGGCAGATCGGGCGTCAAAAGTGAAGGAGCAAGGCCAAGCCGAAAAGCCTGGCACGTGGAAGATGACGGCTGAGCGGCGGGCAGCTGCGGCAGTCGCGAGTCTTAAATATGGATGCGCGTCAGGCGTTGCCGTGGCGGGAATACTTGGACGGTGTTCGTTGGCGGATGGGCTCGGTGTACGAGGGCGAAGGCCGAGTGAGAAGTTGCTGAGTCCGCAGGCGGACGTACGGAATCGAATGCACCACCAGTGTAAGCTGCTGAGTGCTCGGGTGAAGTTGCAAATAGCTGAAAAGCTGAATCTAAAAATCAATAAGTTGGGACAGCTGCGACAGTCGCGGATAGCGGTTTGGGTTGAGTTGCACGGTTTAAGAAACGCTCAGTACTTAAGTGGTCTGCGGAGTGTGATCAGTGTTGAGCATTATCAAAAGAGTAAGCTGGAGGACTTGCAAAAGGCAGTTGGAAAGCATCACCCGTTGAAGTAAAGGAACTATGAAGTACGGTTATCCGTTGTTATTTACGTACGTAAACAGTAACTTAGCATTATGAAAGTCGTGAACTACTCGGAACTACGGTTGAATCTAAAGCAGTGGCTGAACGCTGTAATAGACGATGCACAAGAGGTTATCATAAAGCGGAAGGGACAAAAAGATGTTGTTTTGATCTCTCTGGATGAGTATAACAGTCTAACGGAGACGAATTACTTGTTGTCGGGTCTCAATCGAGAAGTATTGCTAAAATCAATAGAAGAGTCAAGGTCAGGAGATAAGCAATACGAAGAGTTATCTGAAGTATGAAGTTGGCTTGGTCAAAACGTGCATGGGATGATTATCTCTACTGGCAGCAAACCGATAAGAAACAAGTGAAGCGGATCAATGGGCTAATCAAATCAGCGTTGCGTACTCCGTTTGAAGGAGTAGGTAGTCCTGAAGCGTTAAGGCACGAGTTACAAGGTTTTTGGTCGCGTCGCATCGACAGGGAACACCGTTTGGTTTACTCTTCTTCGGAATCTGAGCTTTTGATTGTTGCTTGTAAATATCATTATTGAGGTGAGCGCCATTGCGTGTCGTTGTTTTGGCGTTCATCTACTCCCTGAGGTCGTAGGGTGAAACACAGTTAAATGGAGTTCGTCGCGACTCCCAGCGCGAACAGTCCCGCCATGTAGGTTGCGCAAACTCCACCGTACTTGTCATGCCTGTGGCCTTGCTGGTCGGGCTCCTCCTCGGCAGTTCTCGCCCCGGGTGTAAATGTTCGTATGCTCACCATTACACCAGTTGCTACGCTGGGCTAGCCTGCGGGTCGCGCGGTCTAGCCGTAGGGCGTCGGCCTGACCTATAACAAGTCGGTAGAGACCCCGACCATTCCAGCGATCTTAACGATAGTCTCGATCGAAAGAGTGTTGTCTCCGCGTTCGTAGTTACCGACGATTGTGCGGGAGACCCCAATCCGCTTGGCGAGTTCCCCTTGAAAAAGCATGTGCTTGCGACGTAGGGTCAATGCGTACGCTAAGACGCCTAAGTGGGCAACCTACAGTAGCAATGCAAAATTGATGCGTGCGCTCACCGATATCCATCTTGAAGTATCTCCTCTTTCTGAGGCTGAACTGTGGGAGCCAGATGGCAAGCCAGGTGATCTGGGTATGATGTAGGTGCTAAGGTAGATTTTCACCGGAGTAACTATATGCTAACTATAAGAGTTGTACCATTACGGTACACCAAAAATTAATCCGATGCTAGTGATAAGCAGCAGAGAATTCAGGCAAACTCAGCGTAAGTATTTTGAACGAATAGATGCTGGCGAAGAGGTTATCGTGCAGCGTGGTAAAGACAAGTCTTACAAGGTTACAGCAGTCAGTGAGGGAGATAGGTACTTCACAGCTGAAGTTGTAGAACAGATAAAAGCAGGCATCCGGCAAATTGAATTGGCGAAGGCGTAGAGATCACTTCTCGAAAAGAAATCCAGCACCTTCTGGGCTTATGAGATATCGTCTAGTGTTTGCGCCGACTGCTATTAAAGATTTAAAGCGAGATAAGAAAGCAGGAGACAAAAAGCTACTAAAGTGAATAGATAATCTAATGCAGCCCTGATCAGAATCAGACGAACGCTGCACCCGCGCGCCGTTCGACCAGCTCCGACTGGTGGCGCATAGGTTTCCCCTTTCATAATCGCTCAGCGAGCCTCTTCTAAGATATATAGAAGTCGTGGCATGTGATTTGCATGGGATGTATCGAATACACCCCTGTATGCACGTCTCACAACTGATCAGGGCCATTTCCCAAAATGGCCTTGCATGGCCTATACGCCGATTAGCAAGCTCATCAATCTTAGCGAGCTTGGTATTGATGTCTGTACATGTATGCGCAAATGCCGGACCTCATTTTTTGGAGATCGCTCCATCTTCCGAATTTCTTATCACTATTTCTGGCCGCGTTTTCGAAGATATCAACTACGGCGGCGGACAGGGTAGAACGTACGCTCAGGCAAACGCATCCGCTCAAAGCTCCGGGTGGGTCAATGGCGAAATAGGCCTCGACAATGTCCGGATAGAGCTCTACGATGCCTCAGGCAATTACCTCGCCTTCACCAACACAGATGCCAGTGGTACCTACGCTTTTGCAAATCAAGCCAACGGTAGCTATACAGTACGGGCAGTAAATGGCACTGTAACCTCAAATCGTAATCTACTCGCTGGCAGTGGCGCTCCACAAGCCATACAGACCTTTAGATCTCAAGGCGGTACGAACTACAATAACCAGGTCGGTGGGGTCGACCCAACCAAAGCAGACGCCAACAGCAACAGCAGCGCAACACTCGCAAGTCTAACCACCACTACCCGTACAGCTCAGTCTACAACCAACGTAGGGTCAAGTACCAACATCAGCAACGTAGATTTTGGCTTTAATTTTAATACGATCGTTAATACGAATGTATCAGGTCAAGGGTCGTTGGCGCAAGTCATTCTGAACTGCAACCGACTCGCAAATGATAATTTAGACCTTGAAGATTTCCCCACAGGTGGTGCTGGTTTTGCGAAAGCACAAGAATGGGACTACACGATATTTAACATCCCCGGAAGTGGCGTGCACTCAATTATTCTACCATCTAACTTGCCGGTGATTTTAGATGGACGGTTTCACCTGACAGGCTACACACAAGCAGGCGCAACACAGGGTAGCAATGCTTCACGAAGTCTTTTAATTGAGTTGAAAGGTACCGCCAGCGGTGCAACTTGCCTTAGCCTCAAGACAGACGATGTAGCCGTATCAGGGTTTATCATCAATAACTTCAATCGCGCTATCTACGCTAGGGATTTAGGAAACAGCCGATATCACATTTGGGGCAACATTCTCGGTATCAATCCAAGTGGTACAGTGCCCGCCTACAGCGGAGATTTTGGTATAGCACTGTATGAAATATCCAACAGTGTAATAGGCACCAATGGTGACGGACAAAATGATGGTAACGAAGGAAATCTAATCTCTAACTTTAGAGAAGGGATTTATACTGATGGCTGTGAAGATCTCTCATTTGCCGGTAATTGGATCGGCCTCAATCGGCTAGGTAACGCAGCCATACCAAACACCAGGAATGGTATCCAAATTGCTGCCGCTGCAGGATACTGCATCATCGGATATGATGATCGAGTTACCCAAACTGATCCGGCCGTACTTCGAAATGTTATTAGTGGAAATACATTTAAGGCGATTCGTATTGATAATTCAAACGCCGTACACATTGCGGGTAATTATATAGGACTTAACGTTGCAGGCACAGCGGCAATAGCCAATGGTCAGGGTATTGAAATACTCTCCGGGTCCAGCGATGTCATTGTGGGTACTAATTCTAATGGTACGCGAGATCTACAGGAGCGCAACGTCATTTCAGGTAATGGGGTATTGGGAGATATCAATGCCGCCGGCATCTACATTAGCCTTACAGGTAATAACCTGCGTACCAAAGTCATGGGTAACTATATTGGAACGGACTATACCGGCCAATTCGCTGTGCCTAATAATGTGTACGGTATCCAATCGCTTCGAACAAATGATTACACGCAGATAGGCACTGACGGCGATGGTATTCGTGACGCCATTGAGCGTAATGTCGTTAGCGGCAACAACGGCCATGGTATCGTGATTAGAGAGCAAAGCTTCTCACTAGTTGCTGGTAATTATGTTGGCGTCGCAGCTGATGGTGTTAAAGCGCTCGGAAATAATGGGGACGGAATTATTGTCGTTGGTTCGGGCACATCAAATGTTGGAGTGGGGTGTAGCTCAACCTTTACTAATACCAACCTATCTGAAGTTGGTAATATCGTCAGAAACAACACCCTGACAGGCATTCACGTAACTACGGGCGTCGAACTCAACAATTGTTTGCGCAATAACCTACTAGGCAATAACGGTGAATTAGGTATTGATATCGCATCCAAAGGCGTTGATTCTAACGATGCAAACGATACAGATACAGGTCCGAATGCGCGTTACAATATGCCTATTATTGAGTCTACAACGCTTGATAATAATATGCTTACCATCGCGGGTTACGTTGGACCTGGGTCTATCGTAGATTTTTACATTGCCGATAGCGGCCCGAGCCCCAATCCTCTCCCGGCGGGTTTTTCCACGTCGTTTGGGGAGGGCGTTACAATTTTAGGTACCCGTGTCGAAGGGTCTGCCCAAGATGCTGATGCAACCCGCGCCACTTATTTAGGTGATGGTACAGGTCGGCCAGCAATTACGGCTACCGAAAATCGATTCCTCTTTGTACTCGATGTAAGTGGTTTTGGTCTGACCACCAGTGACCGGATTACGGCCATCGCAACCGAAGCAGGTGCGCAGAGTAATACCTCTGAGTTTAGTGGAATCACTTTCGTTGGCGAACCTGAAATTTGTGATGACGGTATCGACAATGATTTGGATGGACTAGCGGATTGCGCAGATCCAGAATGTACTTGTTATACTATTTCGGGAAGAATTTTTGAAGATATTAATTATGGCGGCGGACCGGGTAGAACGTACGCCGTTGCTAATACTTCAGCCACCGCTAGTGGATGGGCAGCCAACGCAATAGGTACTCCTAATGCCAGAGTTGAATTGTACACATCAGTCGGTACGCCGGTGCGATGGACACTGACCACAGCTGGCGGGGCATATGCGTTTAATGATCTAAAGCCGGATAATTATATCGTGAGAGTTGTGAATAGTTCGATTGTATCCAGGCGAGCGAGTGTAGGAAGCAGTGCAGATCCAGTGCTATGTGTACAGACTTTTAAGAGCGACGGACTTACTGATGATGTAAACGAAATTGGTGGTGCTGATCCGAGTAAAGTCGATGCCGACGCAAACACAAGCGTTTCTACATTCTCGTCTTTTAATACTGGCAATAGAATAATGCAGTCGGTTATTAATATCAATTTGAATGCTGATTATAATAACGTGGATTTTGGCTTCAATTTTAGTACGATTGTAAATACCAGCAACCTTGGCCAAGGTTCGCTGCGACAGATGATCTTTAATGCTAACGATTTGTCCAAAGATAATCTAGATCAGCTAGATAATCCTGTAGGTGTTCCCGCTTTCGCAAAACCTGCCGGCTGGGACCATTCCATATTCATGATCGCTGGCGCTGGTGTTAAAACTATCAACCTAACAAGCAGTCTGCCTACCATTACTGAGCCTAACCTACACCTCACGGGCTACACAGCATCTGGTGCTTCAATGGGTAGTCACGCCGCTAGAGCAGTAGCCATAGAGATAACATCTAATGCACCTAGTAGTGTAGAAGTGATCCGACCCCGCACAGGCAATACGCGTATTTCAGGGTTTGCTATGTATAACGTAGCCAATGGTTTGAAAGGTGGTCACTCGACAAGTAATCCAATTCATTTTTGGGGCAATTATGTAGGCTTACGAGCCGACGGCAGCGCCCCTCCCAAAGCAGTAGGTGGCTATGCTGCTGTACACCTGCGCAACAGCAATATCTCCTACATTGGTACTGACGGCGATGGAGTCAATGATACTAACGAAGGCAATGTGCTCTCTAACTCTTATTCTGGTGTTCGAACGCAAGCTTCAAGAGATATCTTCATTTCAGGAAATTATATTGGTACAAATCGGACTGGCACTATTGCACTTAATAACACTATTAGCGGTATAAATATAGAGAACAGTACCGGCGTACATCATGTAGGTTTAGTAGATAACGCACCCAATACTAATTCAGTCGATTTTAGAAACGTGGTTTCTGGAAACGACAACGATGGAGTTCGTGTCGTAAACTCTAATGGTACCGTTATCGCAGGTAACTACCTCGGCACCAATGCGGCTGGCGACGCTGCAATAGAAAACGTGAACTACGGCGTTCAGCTCATTGGTGCATGCTCTAACACGATTATCGGGACCAACAGTAATGGAAATCAGGACGCATTCGAAGGCAATGTGATGTCCGGTAATGGGGGTGGCTTTCGTGTGCTAGTTGGCGGTACAGGCGACAACACCCGAATTTGCGGCAATATCATAGGCCTTGCAGCCAATGGTACCACTCCAATAGGTAATTTTTCAAATGGTATTGATATCACACCAGGTTGGACCAGCATCCTCATTGGTACTGATGGCGATAACAACCAAGATAATTTGGAGAGTAATATCATTTCCAGTAATGGATTAGCCGGTATTAGACTTGGCGACGCCGACGGGCACACGGTTGCCGGAAATATCATTGGCCTCGCCGCAGATAGATCTACAGCGCGCGGCAATGCATCACATGGCGTCTTCCTCGTAGGTAGCTCTACAGGTAATCATATCGGACTATCTCCGTCTATGCTCAATACAAATGCTAGCGTAATAGGTAATACGATCCATCATAATTTTAACGGGGTCTCCATGTCGGGTACCGGCCGAGGTAATTCAGTTCGATATAACTCCTTTGCCGATAATCTTAACATGGCTATTGATTTGGGTGACAATTCAGTAACTATAAATGACAATGGCGATAGTGATGCTGGAGAAAATGATCTCTATAACATGCCAGTAATTACTCATTCCCTGCTGATTGGGAATAGCCTGCGAGTATCAGGCTTTGCTCGTCCAGGTGCCATTTTAGACTTCTACAAAGCTGACGTCGTGCCGTCACCCAATCCGCTACCATTAAGTTATACAAGCTCCTTTGGAGAGGGCGTACTATTGCTCGGCTCAAGTGAAGAAGGTAGCGCTAAGGATACGGATGCATCTACAGATTCCTACACCAATGATGGCTCGGGTACCACTACGATGAAGACTGAAAACCGCTTCGAAATCATCTTGGACGTTACAGGTCTCGGGTTGACTATTGCAGATCGTATTACAGCAACAGCTACCCAGCCAGGTCCAATCGCTAACTCCTCAGAGTTCAGCGGAACAGCCACGGTGTTTACCGCCGAAGATTGCGTAAATGGCAACGATGATGATGGCGATGGCCTAATAGATGAATGCGACGAGGATTGCCCATCAGCTATGCCCGTAAGTACGATTACGCGAAGTTAAAGAGGTAGACATCTACTACCAGAAAACATACAAGATGTAACCCATAAGTATCAGCAAGCCTGAAACCCAAATACGGTAATCTATATAACCCCTCGCAACATCTCAGCCGCCCCCTCAGCAGTGATATCCCGCTGTGGCATCCCAAATAACTCATAGCCCACCATGAATTTCTTCACCGTTGCACTCCGCAACAATGGCGGCTTAAACTCCATGTGCCAGTGATAATGCGCATAATCCGCCCCATCTGTGGGAGCCTGATGTATGCCAGACGAATACGGAAAACTCGTCGCAAAAAGTAAGTCGTAGCGCTGCGTGACTTCAGCAAGTGTTTTGGCGAAAGCCTGCTGCTCAACAGCCTCTAATTGCCCAATGTGAGCCATCGGACGGCGAGGTGCAATCATCACCTCAAATGGCCAAACCGCCCACCAAGGCACCAAGGCCACGAAGTGATCATCTACGTAAATGACGCGCGTTTCCGTCGCAATTTCCTGCTCTAAATAACTGCTCAACAGCGTACTACCAGCTGACTCGCGATAGTAATCGAGCTGATGTTGACCTTTCGACATCACCAAATCGGGTGGGGTAGACTGAGCCCAAATTTGGCCGTGCGGATGCGGATTAGAGCAGCCCATCATTGCCCCTTTATTCTCGAATATCTGCACATGATTGATGTATGGCAGCGCACCCAACTCAGCATACTGCGCCCGCCACGTATCTATCACCGCCACCAATTCTGTAAGGCTCAGCGATGCCATCGTTTTTGAATGGTTGGGCGAAAAGCATAACACCCGGCAAAGGCCGCGCTCCGACTCGGCGACCAGCAAACCTTCCTGATAACTCACCGCTTCTGAGGCTTCATTTTGCAGGGCAGCGAAGTCATTGTCAAACACATAGGTGTGCTGGTAAGCAGGGTTTACTTTCCCGCCCATTCGCGTATTTCCAGGGCATAAATAGCAACTCGGATCGTAGCTGGGGCGCTCGTCAATCACCGCATCTTCTACCTGGCCTTGCCACGGTCGCTTAGCGCGATGGGGACTCACCAGCACCCATTCGCCAGTCAAGATATTGAGCCTGCGATGTGAAGCATTGTCAAGGTCTAGCGCTGGGACTTTACTCGCCTCCTCGATCAGTTTTTGGGCGCGGGCACCTGGGCCAATTTGCACACTTAGCGGCTCCAGAATCAGCTCGTAAAGCGATGCATAATGCGCCTGTGCCTCTTCGATAAATTCAACTACGGCATCGGTGCTTACCACACAAAGTACACAGCCGCCAAAGCCGCCACCCATCTGCCGGGCACCCTTACAGGCCGGGTGGCTTTCGCTAAAACGCACCACGCTGTCACTCTCCTCACAACTCACTTCGTACAGCTCGCTTAGCCCCCAATGTCCTTGCAGCAGGCTTTCGCCAAAACCAGCCACATCGCCCTCGTCTAGCTGCTGTACAGCTCGCAAAACGCGGGCGTTTTCTTCGACTACAAACTTGACACGTCGATAAACTTGCTCGCTAAACAAGGACTTGTATTTCTTCAAATCACTACCCACTAAATCACGCAAAGCAGTGCCTTTCCAACCGTTGGCGAGCAGCGTAGCTACGGCGCTTTCGCAGTCGGCCCGTCGATTGCCATAGCCGCTCTCTACGTGATTGTGTTTTACGCCCGTATTGAGCACCACCAACTCATGCCCTGGTAATTTGATGGCCTGGCGAGCGACCTCAAGACTGCGACAATCAAGAAGTAAGGCCGTGTGCTGCTCGCCGAAAATGCTGGCAAACTGATCGAGCATACCCGTATTCGCGCCCACGAAGCCATTTTCAGCGGCCTGACCTACCCGCACCATCGTCCACTTATCGAGCTTTAAATTGAAGAGCATGTTGAGCCCGCGCACCACCGCCGACTCTATCGCAGCACTCGAACTCAGCCCTGCGCCCTGCGGCACATTGCAACTAAAAGCACAATCAAACCCTGGGATTACATGACCCAATACGCGCAGTTCATGCACTACGCCCAACACGTAATTCGCCCACTGTTCGGGCTGCGGACCTAGCTCTGCGGCAAGAATTTCACAGCGCTGATTTAAGTCGAGCGCATGCACGCGGTAATGTCCTGTTTCGTTTTGCCGAAAGGCGCAAACGGCCTCCCTATCTATACTTGCGGGCAGTACAAACCCTTCGTTGTAATCGGTGTGTTCGCCAATGAGATTTATGCGTCCGGGAGCACGACTTAGTACACTTGGGCTTTCGCCAAAACGCTGCTCAAACTGATAGACGATGGCCTCAGATTTCAGATGATTAGGTTGCTGCATGGGGATGATAATTTTCTGAACATCTGAATAAGCATGAGGCCGCTAGCCTCGTAATTCGAACACCTGCAAAGCAATCACCGTTAGTTGCTGAAATTCAAACATGAGGAGCCTTTTATTTGCCTGCTGCTGCTGTATCATTTGTACTACAGTGCAAGCGCAAAATATCAATCTCGACCCTGAAACCCGCAAGTACGTTGGCTTTGAGCTAAATTTGCAAAGCTTCGATCTCGATGATTTAAATCGTCAATTAGGTATCCAAGGTTATCCGATTTTTGATGAAGGAGCACTCGAAATATCCTTCGTTTCGCAGTCACGCAAGGAAGGCCGACACGTGATGAGCGGCATGCTAAACTTCGCTGCGTTCGAATCTGGTGGCTCAATAGCCGACCCTATCGGTACAGGCAGAAGCTCCGCGAGCATGGGCTACTTTGGTCTGGGCGGCGCATACGGCTACGACCTACTCTACCCAAGTGCGTGGAACGTGCTAGTCGGTGCCGAAGTAGGAATCCTTGGAGGAAGACTCACCACCTTCAGAGCTAACGGTTTTGGCAACGGCAACCCTCAATTTAACAACACCAGCTCAGAAGGAAAATACAACTGGGCGAGTGTGTACATCACGCCAACCGTGACGCTGCAAAGTGTTGAAATTGCGATCGGCAAAACGAAGTCGAGATTTACTGCACAAGTTGGCTATCGACTAGCTACAGACGCTGAATTAAGCTTGAACGGGTTTGCAGACCAGCCTTACTCGCTAAGCCTCAACCCTAGTGGAATCAACTTCGGTATCGGCATCATTACAGTGGTACCCACCCTGAAAGAATTGCTCAACTAACAAGGTACTTCAGGCTATTCGCATACCTTGCTGATTATGGACTTATCTAAGGTAAGAGCACTAATCACGGGCGGCTCATCGGGCATTGGACTCGCTACCGCCAAGCTCATTACGGAGGCTGGCGGACAGGTAGTAATTGCCGCTCGCGACCAAGAAAAACTAGTAGAAGCCAGCCAAGCTAGCGGAGCATTTGGAGTGCGCGCCGATGTACGGCAAGCTCCAGATGTACAACGGATGTTTAATGTTGCAGAAGAGCGCATCGGCGAACTAAACGTGCTCATCAATAACGCAGGTTACGGCTACGTGGCACCCCTGGTAGACATAGACCCGGCACGCTTTGAGGCAGTCTGGCGAACCAATGTATTTGGTGCCATGCTGGTAGGTCAGGAAGCGGCACGACGGTTTACGCAGAGAAAATTTGGTACCCTCATCAATGTCGGATCTACCTCTGCACTCCGTGGATCGGCGAATGCAAGTCCTTATGCCGCCACCAAATTTGCCCTGCGCGGCATGACCGATGCCTGGCGACGCGAATTGCGCCCACACAACATCAGGGTCATGTTAGTAAACCCAAGTGAGGTAATGACCAACTTCGCCTCGGCCATGGTAAATCAAGCTGGCGATAAAAATAGCAAACACTACAGCGAGCGCGAGCAACTCTCCAAATTGCGAGCAGAAGAAATCGCCCAAACCATCACCAGCCTCTTAGCCCTAAATGACAGGGCGCTAGTCACAGAAGTAGAGGTGTGGGCGACTAACCCTAGCGCGTAGCACTGGTGACAGCTTGCTGTGCTCGCTGTATTGTGACGGCTTCGCCTGGTTTGTGATGGCCTCGCTGCGCTGGCCAATTTGTGACGCTACCACTTGCGTGATTGGGAACCCATTGAAAATTTTTTTAAAGCTCTAACAAATTCACGAACAACCGATATGCCCCGGGTACTCCAGCAGGTAATTCTCTGAAGAAGCTTAGGCCGGTGTACACGTAGTGGCCTTCTCCATACTCGGCTACCAATAGGCTGCCGCGTGTTTCGGGCTCGCCAGGATCATTGCTGATTAGGATGGGGGCGTAGTTGGCATCCCACTCTTCTGGGAAGTAAAGGCCGCGTTCTTGTACCCAACCTTCAAAGTCTGCCGGGCCAATTTTATTGGGTACATTAAGTACCGCTGCACCTGCATCTACGAAAGTGATGGGCGCTTCCTCTACCGTTACGCGATCACGGGACAGCTTTAAGGGATAGGGCGCAAATTCCGACATATCAAGTCGGCGACTCGTGTTGTATTGCACGACTACCGTCCCACCTGTTTTAGCGTAAGCGAGCAGATTGCCATTGAGGCGCTTCAGCCAATCTTGCGTGTTGTAAGCCCGAATACCAACTACAATTGCATCGTAACCCGCTAGTTGATTGGCCTCCAATTCAACTTCGCCAATCATATCTACTTCATAGCCGATTTCGCGCAAAGCCTTAGGCACCAAATCGCCAGCACCCATGATGTAGCCAATGCGCTTGCCCGCGCGCTTAAGATTAAGACGCACCGCTTTGGCCTTGGCGTCGCCTATTATCGCCTGCTGCGGAATATGCTCATAGCGCAAAATATTGACGTCACTGCTGTACACATCTTTTCCCGTAGAGAAGCTTGCACCCAACTCGCCACCCTCGCTATTGGCGGCGGGCGTTACTGAAAACGTAGCCAATTCGCGAGCACCCGTGGCACCCAAGTTTATCGGTACCGCCGTGGGTGACACCTTCCAGCCTGCAGGCACTTTAAGCGATACATTGCCAGACAAAGCACCATTGTAACTCGTCACTTCCAGGCTAATTCCCTTGGCCTCGCCAGTAGGCCACAGGTACACTTGCTCCTGAAAGTGAAGCCCGGCCGCGGGTACCACCAGTAGCGGGCGGTACACTTCGCCCTTGTCAGGGTAGGTGCGCTTGTACTGAATTGGAGTCGTTAAGGGCAACTCAAGTCCATCTACGCTCACCACTATCGAAGCTGACATGGGCGCCGGATTTTCGGGCGCACCCCGCAGATTAAAGTTTGGGGCGACATACATACCAAGCGAAGCTCCAGGCGCCAGCCAGTAGGGATTGCTTGAAGCCGCGACGACTCGCACCACTTCGGTACCCTGAAGGTCGCCGTTGTTGCCAAGAAACGTGTCTACCCGCATATTCTGAATGCCCATTTTCAACTGAGATACCGCCAGATTGCTGCGATTGCCACGTGCACTTAACTCGTAATTTACGGTAAGCAATTCACCTTCCGTAGCAAGTGAATCTTCACTGACTGCTTCGAAGTACAGGCCGAGGCAATCAGCGATGAGGGTACGGATGGCTGGTAATTTGGTACGCCGGTACCGGCCCTGCGGCAATTGGGCGATTAGCCTTTCTGCTGCCACCAAATCTTCCACGATTGCACTCGGATCGCGCGGGTTAAAGTTCTTTTCAGCTTTCGCCAAAACCTGCTTTATAGCCTCGCCACCCGGCACCCGACTCCAGCTATCATCGATACCTGCAAATACGTCGGTATGGTCGGCTGCATCTTCTCCCTTCAGAAACTTCATGTACTCCACTGACGAACCTCGGGTGGCACTGCTTCCAAAGCCCTGACTAGCATGCGAACTGCGACTCTTGGCCGCGATTTCTCCGTTGCTCTGACCCAACAGTGGGTAAAATGCTCCAGCGTCAACTTCGAATAAATCACTCTTGTCGGCGGCATCAAACGCAGCTTGGGAGCCATAAAACCACCAGCTCGTGTTGAATAGCAATCGCTTGGCTTGCCACACACTCACGCCGTGCTGAAAGTGCTCAGGAAATACGGTAGCATCAGCAGCCATATCAAAAGCCTCTACAGCAAGCATGGCACTTGCGGTGTGGTGGCCGTGTGTTTCTCCAGCTGATTCAGGATCAAATCGAGTGATGATTACATCGGGTTGCCACTTGCGAATCACCCACACCATATCATTGAGGATAGAGTCACGGTCCCAAAAGGTGAAGGTCTCGTCGGGATGCTTAGAATAGCCAAAGTCATTGGCTCGCGAAAAGAATTGACTGCCTCCATCTATGTGCCTGGCAGCCACCAACTCTTGTGTACGAATTACGCCAAGGCCTTCACGAATGTCAGTGCCCACCAAATTCTGACCGCCATCGCCGCGAGTAAGTGACAGGTAGGCCGTTTCGGCCAATTCCTTATTGGCTAAGTGCGCGATAAGCCGCGTATTCTCATCATCTGGATGCGCAGCCACGTACAGCGCCGAGCTTACATCCTGGAGCTTCTGTAAACTGTGCAAAATCACCGAACTCGGAGGAGTCGCGCGGTACTGCGCACTCAGCTGTGAGGTGAAAAGTAACAAGGCTAAAAGACCGGTAAAAGTGGCAAATCGCATGGCCGCGAATGTAGGCAGCACAGGTCCACGAAATACAGCACCTTCGCCGCTCATACTCACTCGTGACTCGTGGCTCATCCCAACACTATCGTCCAGCGTTTTTATGCACGCGGCAAACTGCTGCTAAGTGGCGAATACCTCGTACTTGATGGCGCACAAGCCTTTGCCGTGCCTTGCGCGCTAGGCCAATCCCTGGACGTGCAGTTTACAGACCATACCGATAACCTGCACTGGCAAAGCTTCGATGTGCAGGGCAAATTGTGGTTTGAGGCTAACTTCAAGCGCAAAGATCTAAAAGCATCTATTCCGGCTGTCGCCAAAACCCCACACGATAGGGTAGCACGACTACTCACTCACGTATTACACGAACATCCGCGTGTGTGGCCACGGGGCGAAGGCCTACACCTAGTGACCCGCCTGGAATTTGATCAGACTTGGGGGCTGGGCTCTAGTGCTACCTTATCTTATTTGCTCGCCACCTGGGCTGCATGTAACCCCTACTTACTCAACGATAGAGAGTTTGGCGGCAGCGGCTACGATATTGCTACCGCAGGTGCTAATGGACCTATCCTGTATCGAGTACTTAGTGACAGACCGCGAGTCGAACCCATAGCCTGGCACCCGGCTTTTATTGATCAGTTGTATTTGGTGCACCTCGGCCAAAAGCAAGATAGTCGCGCCAGCATAGCTGACTTTAGGGCATCATCTGATTTCGTTCCTGGAAAATTTACCGCCGAAGTCGATGCTATTACACTTGCGCTGCGCACAGCTACTACGCTAGCCGACTTTAGTGATGCTATGCGCAAACACGAAGCGCTGGTAGGCTACGTGACGCATCAAGTGCCCGTACAAAAAGCTAGATTTCCCGACCTGCCGGGTACGATAAAAAGCCTCGGTGGCTGGGGTGGTGACTTTGCCCTCGTAGCCAGTGAAGCGCCGCCCGAACAACTCGGCGCATACTTCGCCGATCACAACTTGTCGATACTCGTGCCCGCAAAGGAGTTGCTGCTCACCAATAGCGATGCGATACCAGTACGCCCTGTGCTAGCCCGACCTGGCAATACATTAGTGTTTTTGTACGGTGCGCTGGCCGAGCCTCGTGCAGACAATGAATGGCTAACGGGACATCGCTACTGGCACGCAGATTTGCTTGATTATGGCGTTGATTTGGTTGCGATTAAGTCGTCGCCATTTCCTAGCGCTGGCCGATTGGTACCCGGCACACTGGTAGAACTAAGTACAGATGAGATTCAAGCGCTAGACCTGCATCCCCAAGGCGCAGGGTTTAGGCGTACGCAGGTAACCGTGCGCACACAGCAGGGTGATGTTTTGGCGCAAGCCTGGCTCACCTTCGCATAAGGCCAATTGTATCTGAAGCTCGCATCTTCGCGTTGAGGCTAAGGTGCCCTAAAGCTGACATATGAAAAATCATACCATGCTGACCTTGCTCGTCGGTATACTCTTCAACTTTGGCGTGCAAGCGCAGTCGCTAGCCGAGTATAGCAGTGATGCGGCGATGCTAACGGAGGCTTTTGTGCGCGGCAAAATCAAGCCTGTAGAGCAGGCTTTTACGGGTGAGGCGGCACTCAATCCGGTGAGCCTAAACAAGCTACCCAAGTCGCCTAAAATTACCGTGCAAGAGATGTGGAGCGAGGGCAGTCGTGCGCTGGTTGCTATTGAGTTTTCAAATGCTGTAAGCGCAGAAGATTTGTATGCCTTTCTCGATAGCACCGATGCAGGCTGGCGTATTTCGGCGTTTCGGGCCTTTGACTTGCCAGGGGTTTACTACCAGCAACTTGACCGGTATCGCAACCAAGGCGAGAACAGCATCAGGCGTACTTACAATGAATTGTGGGAGAGCTCGAAGTCGCGGGGCGTCTCTTTGCAAGCACACGAAGCAGTACACGGGAGCGTCGAGGATCGGGTGTTTTACGTTTTTAATTTACGCTTGGTAAGCTCATCAGATGCCGATTTGGAGCGCCATTTTGATTTCCTCAAGACTAAATTTGAGGCAGCTAGAAGTAGCCTTTCGGCAAAACCAGCCAGACCTTTAGCCTACGAACACGATGTGCAGGGGCTCGGTGAAGAACTCCGCTATCTCCTAGTAAAACGCGCCTATCACCCCACGGCCGGTCCGCTGAGATTTGAACTGGCGTCTATTGAAGGTAGGGAGGTTGGCTATTTATACTGTAAGGATGAAAATTGCCTGCCTACGCCTAGTCCGGGTGGCATCATCGCGCTGCGTGCTTTAGGTGATGGCTGGTGGCTGTATCGGGGGTAAGGATGGCTTGCGGGCTAGCCAATAGTGACAGCTTGAAGCTAATAATCTTGTGATCCACTACATTTTGCCCGATGCAGTAGAAAACTATAATATAGTTTAGCCTAATAATATTATCATTTTAGGATAGTCTATCCATCGCTTCAATATTTATAATTTTGAGTGCTTCACTATTTTTGAGGCGGTCTGAGTGTACCGTTAATGCCCATGGTAAATAACCCTCTAAGTTATCCTTGAAGAATTCTAGTAAATTATCAAGTCGGCGTATGGCCTTTGCAAAATGCTTTTCACTCGTGTGTGCCACATTATTTTGATCTACACTTGTCTCATCGAGCAAATATCGGGCGCGACGTGATAGCCGAAATAGAGCTTGATAATCGTTGTATACCTGGCGTGGTACAACACTTTCTCTTCCTTTGGTAGGATTTATAGCGTCTTTCACATCATGATGGCTGCGATATCGCGCTCCATATTCGCTTAGCCAAGCATTTACAAGATGTAGTGCACTGTAGAAGGCCACTGTCGTTTGCCAGTCGTACCGATGAGGATCGACTGGATTTACTATTCCTAAAAAGCTCAAATTAGCATTAGCTTGGTTGAGGTGCGCCTGGTATCGACTCATTAGCAATGTATATATGTGAGTAGTGCTCTGGCGCAGTAAGTTTATCTTCGGTCTCTACGATCATGAGGTCCAAGTCGTATCCAAGGTTATGATATTGTGCGTTCACTTGCGCCTCTATTTCGGTAAGCTGGTCCTCTAAAAGATCATCTTCCTCTTTTAATTCAATCCACATCAGCACTTCTGCATCATTAGCAGTTGCCGAGATTTGATTGATGCGTGGCCAATGGGGTAGGGTTAGATGGATAAAGTCTAGTAAAAGTCGACTTACAAAATGCTGAGTAATTTTCTCTTGCTGGCTTAATAAGAGCTTTTCGGCATTGCCATTTATTAGTAAGTCATACTGTTGCTGCTTCTCAGCGGTAGCCGTATTCGTGTCTAACAGTAGTTGATCTGTACGGAGTTGTGCAACCATCTCATTGAACCACACATCTCTGCGAGACGACTGTACCTGGGTTGATAATTCTGGGTTGATGAACATTGCTGACAAAAGTATTCAAATTTTAAACGTAACGCTGCTCAATAGGAGACTAAATCAATTTCTAATCTACGACTGTCCACATTCTCAGGCAGTGTCGTTCGCCAATCTCTTATCAAATTGATCAAGACCACATTTGTATCTGCAGCTCTGCGGAAACTACGAATAAGAAGACTTTAAGAGACGAGACTAAGCTGTTGCGATCAGTCATCATAGCTAAGCTCGACTCCTCCACTTACCGGGTGGGCCTGGCAGGTGAGGCAGTAACCTTCTTCTACTTCATCAGGATCCAGGGCGTGATTAACGTCCATCTTCACTTCGCCGACGGTGACTTTTGCAATGCAAGTTGAGCAGGCACCTGAGGTGCAGGAGTAGGGTGGGTTGTGCCCCTGATCGACGAGTGTTTCTAGAATGGTCTTATCTGAGGGCACGTCAATCTCGATGACTTGACCGTCGAGGGTAACCTTTACTAGGCCATCGGCTGTGCCTTGAATTCGATCAGCAGCAGCTACCTCTTTTACTACGAAGCGCTCGGTGTGAATTTGCTTGGCAGGCAATTGCTTGCGTAAAAGAGCCTTCTCTACGGTATCGATCATTTCGCCCGGACCGCAGATAAAGTATTCTTTGGCTCCGGTGCGAGATTCGCGCTCTACTAAAAAACGCTCTAACTCCTGTACGTCGATGCGACCTACGCGACCCGACCAATCCGTGACTTTTTTGCCAAACATGCCGCCCAAACCTCCTGCCTTACGCTTGGTGGGCTGGCTTAAAATATGATCGACGGTAAACTGACCTTGGTACTCTTGCTCAAGTTGCTCGAGTTCATCTTTGAAGATGATGGTGTTTTCGCTGCGATTGCCGTACAGCAGGTGTACGGAGCTACCTACTTCGCTCTGGAGCACCGTGCGGGCTATGCTGATGAGGGGCGTAATGCCCGACCCAGCGCCAACAAGATAATAGGCCTTGCGCTGGCTTGAGTCTATCTTAACGAAGAAACGGCCATCGGGTGGCATCACGTCGAGTGTAGCCCCTGGCTTCAGCTGGTCTAGCATGTAATTAGAAACCTTTCCGCCCGCCAAACGCTTCACACACACACCGATAGCGTCGTCGAGTGGACTTGTGCACATGCTGTAGGCGCGGCGCTCTTCCTGGCCGTTAATGTCTAGTCGAAGCGTAATATACTGGCCAGCTTTGTAGCTAAATGCTGAGGCCAGCGCTGGTGGAATGTCGAAGTAAAAAACACTTGCGTCGGCTGTTTGTGCTTCTTTACGGCTAAGTGTTAGCTTGTGAAAGTCGTGCTGCATAATTTTAGGCTGAGGTGCGGCTAGTGCTTGGCCACTACCTCGCCCAAAACAACGAACTTCTTACCATGTTGCGAGACCTGCGTTATCTCTTCGCTTACACCCTACCGCTCACAGCTGCCCTTGCCGTGTATTTACAGGGCTGGTGGAGCTACGCGGCCCTCATATATGCTTTCGGAATAATTCCAATCTTAGACAGTACGGTGCCGCAACAACGTAGCAATGAGGACGGAGAAGAGTCGGGCGACCGTGCCTTTGTAGCCACATTTTTTGATGTGTTGCTCTATCTCAATCTGCCGATCTTTTATGGTCTGGTCGCCTACCTGTTGTACAGTGCCACTCAGTACAATCTAGCCACTTACGAGCTAGTCGGAATGGTGCTCTCGGTAGGGGTTATTGCCGGAACGCTAGGCATTAATGTCGCTCACGAACTTGGACATCGCGCCAAGGAATCGGAGCAGGTTTTGGCGAAAGCTTTATTGATCCCCTGCCTCTACACGCACTTTTTTATCGAGCACAATCGTGGGCACCACAAGCATGTGGCCACACCTGCCGACCCTGCTACATCACGTTTTGGCGAAAGCCTCTATACCTTCTGGATACGCAGCGTGGTAGGTAGCTACATGAATGCCTGGCAAATAGATAAGGCGCAGATGGTGAAGCTCACCGCGCTACAATTGCTGTACCTCGCTGCGGTGGTTTACTTCGCCGGGACGCTAGGCTTGATACTCGCGATTGGTGTCGCAGTGGTGGGATTTCTCCTGCTCGAAAGCGTAAATTACATCGAGCATTACGGCCTGCTACGGGCACAATTGGCCAGCGGCAGATACGAGCCGGTAACGCCGCGACATTCGTGGAATAGCGAGCATGAAATAGGGAGAATTGTACTCTACGAACTCACTCGTCACGCCGACCATCACTTTAAGTCGACGCGACCTTACCAGGAGCTGCGATTTATGGCAGAAAGTCCTGAATTACCGCTGGGCTATCCGGGTAGCATCTTGATGGCACTCGTGCCGCCGCTATGGTTTAAGGTGATGAATCCGCGTGTACAACGATACAATTCGTTGCAGGCTGCGTAGCACAATTAGAAGTAGATGTACACGGAGATTGCCATGGCTGTAAAGCCTAACAAGTATCCTCCCAGTACATCTTCTAGCACGTGAGCACGCAGCACGAGTCGTGCACTGCCCACCAGGCCTGCCAGCAAGACGACCAAAATTAGCACCATCAATAGGTTGATTTCGAGGGCGCGACTACCGGGCAGCGATAGAGAAAGTGCATCGTAAGCGAACAGCTCCATCACGACTAATACGGCGGCAATTAGCCCACCCATGCCGACTGCGTGGAGGCTTACTTTCTTGAAGAGATTCACAAAAAATGCTGCAAATAGGCCACTTACACAGCCGAGCACAAGCGCGGTATAAGCTACTGGTACATCTTCAGCCTTTCGGCAAAACGCAAAAAGACCTAAGTACAGCGTGCCCACGGCAATGAGTGGAATGGTGCGATCGGTGCGTTCAGGCATTTGAATGCTAGGCAACATCTCGAGGCCAACCATCATGAGTATGACCAGCCCCGGAATTAGGAAACTCGATGCAAAAACCAACGCAACTAAGGGCAGCTTTTCGGTGAGCCCGTTGACGCCAAAAAGGTACGGGTTGACGCTCAGGAGCAGCAGTAGAATGTAGGTCGCGCCCAGTAAAGGGTGCATCAGATAACTCAGCAACTGGGCAAGGAAGCGCATCAAATTAGCCTTCACTTAAACTACGAGTAGGCAGGATTCGCGTGATGACTACCTCAACGCGACGGTTGGCTTCGCGACCTTCATCGTCATCATTGCTGGACACGGGCTTACGTCCGCCGAAGCCCGCGGCTTGCACCCGCAGCCTATCAATCCCGTTGTTGATGAGGTATTCGCGGATAGTCTCAGCACGCTCGCGACTCAACTTATCGAGTGCTGCCTGTGGACCTTGATTATCGGTGTGCCCTTCGATACGAACATAAATGTTGGGGTATTTTTCGAGCACAGCTTGTAGCCGTTCTAGCTGCGGATTGCTTTCCACTTTGATTTTGGCCAGACTCTGCTCAAAGTAAATCGGATCGAGTGTGATGATGCCGCCTTTTTCTTGCGGGTCGAGCAGGATGTCAATTTCGTAAGCGTTTTGATAGCTCTGGCGACGCAGACTCAGTTGCTCTACGTGGCCGATCCAGCCTGGCTTGTTGGCGGTAAATTCCAAATCGCGCAGACTACTTATGCGGTAGTCGAATTTCCCTTTTCTGGTCACGACGGTAGTATCCATGCCCTGGACGCCACGCGGCCGAATGCTTACTTCGGCGTCCATTAGCTCGCCGGTGCGGGCATGGCGAACGCGGCCTACCACGAGGATATCAAGTGGCTGAGGCTTTTGCACTCGTACCCGGTAGATATCAGAGGTGCCGTCTCTTTTGGAGGTAAAGTAGAGATAGCCTGTTGCCTCGTTGAAGTAGGGCTGCGAATCGTCGTATTCACTAGAGATAGGCTGACGGAATCTTCGCGCCAGGCTCCAATTGTGCCAAGTGGTATCTAGGCGGCGACAGAAGTAAATGTCGTTGCCGCCACGCCCCCAGCGATTGCTGGAAAAATAGAGGGTCTGTTGATCTTCGGAGAGGCTTGGCGTGCTTTCGCGAAATTCTGTATTGATGTCTTTACCGAGAGACTCGGGGCGCGTCCAGTGTGTAGAATCTATGCGGCGACTTACGTACAGGTCTGTTTCGCCGAATCCGCCACTGCGCTGAAGGCTGAGCACCATCACCGAACCATCTTCACTTACGGTGGCGCCGATGCCTTCGCCACGGGTGTAGTAGTCGTCTATTTCCATGGGCATGGGCCACGTGTAGGTGCCGTTGCGCTTGGTGAAGACGTGACTAAATCCTTGGCTCATGCCGCCTTTGCGTGGAAACTGATTGATCACCAAGAAGTGTCCGGGCTCTGGCATTGCAGCTGCGAGCGCATTGGGGAGGGCGTTGTTGAGCGGTTCTTTGGGATGATCTACGGAGGCTAACTGTCCACTACGATCGAAGCTCGCTATCCAGATATCCTGATTGAAGCGCGAGCGCCAAACTTCGTCGCTGCTGGCACCTCCAATTTCGCGGTACACTTGACGCAGCAGTTGCTCGTAGGCGCTGGGGTTGAGCGATTCGGCTGCGTCATCACCATCGATAAGGAGGCTGCGGTTGTAATCTGGCGAACCTGCACGGGTAAAATAGAGTCGCTGTCCGTCGCGACTTACTACGGGACTTATCTCATCATACTCAGGCGATGAGATGGACGCTGGCAGCTTTTCTACTACGAGGTCGTAGCCTGGTCGATAGGGCTGTTTGGGCGTGGCTTCGGCGCTGGGCGTCGCTGCGGGCAGAGCTGGCGGCGCTGTGTTTTCGCTAGGAATTTGAGCGTTGCTGGTCAGGCTTACCGTGAGGATGGTTAGCAGCAGGATATAGATCCTTGAAGTCTGGGTGTGTATAAGCTTAGGTTTCATAGTGTAACTGCCGCCGGCGAAGGTATCAGACGTTCTGGGAAGGTGGGCTATTGTCTGGCAGGGTACGGTAAATATGCGTTGGCTGTGGCGAAGGGTGTGTGGGTGAGTGTATGATTTGTGAGGCAAAAAAAAATTGAGATAATTTTGTGGATGTGTTGCGTACAAGCGGATGAGTTGCCTACATTTGCGGTCGCTTTAAAAAGCTGGTCTGGTAGTTCAGTTGGTTAGAATGCCGCCCTGTCACGGCGGAGGTCGCGGGTTCGAGTCCCGTCCAGACCGCGAAATGAGCCTCATCTTAACGGATGGGGCTTTTTGCGTTTTGTGGAGGCGTGGTGCGGATTGGAGACCGCGAAATGGGCCTTATGCTAGTGGTACAGCGCCACATCTATATAACGGAGGTTGCGCTATAGCTGTGCGATGCACCTGGTGGAGGCGGGTACACCGCTGCGTGTGGTTAAGGAACTACTAGGTCCCGCTAAGGCTATGATGACTTAGATATATTTATGTATAGGTAGCAAGCGGGTTGGTGGGTTGCATGATTCTTTGGGGAGTTTGTGAGTATGGCATGGCGTGTTTTGGGTATATGGGTGTAGTTGTGGTAGAATGCTTATTATTGTGAGGCTTGCGCGGTGTGTGTGGGTGTGTTGACTGCGTGCCATGGGGTGTGTAGCGTGCAGTAGTAGGTAAAAAAATTTATATTGAAAGATAAATTAATTCATCATTCAAAATATATTCCTGTCATATTCGAACGTGCAACTAACAAACACGTTAAATATAAATTAGTGCGAACGAAAATTTCGTGTAAATTTACGCAGTAAAAGGATTCTAATGTTTGTGGAGAAGCTTAAGTTAGACATATGATTAATAATTCATGAAACAAACCTTTCAGGACTACCTTGTTTTGCTGCTCTCGATCGCGGGAAGCGTTGCGAGCATCTTCGGCTTCGGGATCTATTTTACTCCTCAACTTAACAGTCAAGGGTGGGTCGGTGTCTCGTTTTTAGGGGCGCTTACAGTATTCTTCCTTGGTTACAATCTGTACTTGGTTGCCAAGTATAGAAAAAAAATAAGATACGCTGAGGTTTTCAGAGATATCAATATTGGATTCGCTCAAATGCGAAGCGTAGAGTCTTCTGAAGATCAATCGCCCGATTTGATAATTACTAGGTTGTCCGCGATGTGCGACAGCGTTGCCGATGCCTTCTTTCGGCTAAATGGAGATAGAGTAGGAGTATGCATCAAGCACTTATCGTACGCAGAGAGCCGTCCAATTGCTCAAACCCTGATTAGAGATAAGAATTCTAGTGTTGCAGGTAGGAAAACTGGAACAAAGGACACTACAGTACATTATATTGATATGAATTCTGATTTCAACTTCATATACGATAATTTTGAAGATGACGAAGTGCTAACGTCTCACTTCTATGAAGGATGTTTGCCAATGAAAGCTGGCTACAACAATACTCGGCTTACCTCTAAATGGGTCGATAGAAAAAAGACGCCCCTGATCGATTGGTTTTTAAGGCGACGAGACTGGCCTTTACAATATAGATCAACATTGGTTGTTCCAATTGTTCCCTTGACTGCTAATGATCAAACTATGCAGACTTTACGTGGCTTTCTTTGTTTGGACAGCGCGCTAGAGAATGCTTTCGCGCCTAGTATAGATACAGATATATTACAAGGTATATGTGACGGATTGTACGACAAAATCGACTTGTTGGACAAAGTTATGAAATCCTACGATTCACAAAAGCAAGTGAGTAAATGAAAAAGCGTAAAGTAACAGTGAAGATTGCAACTCGTAATTCTAAACGGGGAGACCGTATTGTAGTGACTACAAAGACCTACAAAAAGTCTATACCTGTTGTGTTCTTTTCTCCTAAAGAATCAGTTAATCTGATGAAGATTGTTGACAGGCATGAAGCCGGATATTCGTCACCTATAGCTCCGCTGAAGTTTAGGAAGAGAGCAAAGTGAAATCTATTGGATATCAAGCTTAATCTCAACCGGTAGCAGTTATAGACTAATAGAAGAAAATAGCTGCAAATACCTCCAACAAAGGCTATACGGTCCTCCAGACCTAAAGGCCGGGAGACCGCATAGCCGTTGACGTTGTAAACAATAAAGAACGATGAGTAGACCAATAATAGATCGGCTAAAAACCTGGCCTCGAAACTTAAGCACAAGTCAAGGTGGTGGTCTGTCCACGTCGCATGGTGGAGGTATGTCAACTTCACAGAACGGTGGAGCATCAACTTCGCAGCATGGCGGCCTATCTACTTCGCAGCATGGCGGCCTATCTACTTCGCAAGGCGGGGGAATGTCTACTTCTCAATAGGGAGGATTGTCTACTTCGCAATATGGTGGTCTATCTACTTCCCAGTATGGCGGACTGTCCACATCACAGGGTGGAGGTCTATCAACATCCCAAGGAGGAGGACTATCAACATCGCAGGGAGGCGGTATGTCGACTTCCAGCTCGAGCGTGTACAAAAGCAATATACCGCCATGGCCATATTTTGTGCGCGAGCTAATCGATGGCGGATACACGAATGAGGTAGCGATATTAAAGCAACATCTACCTGCATCACTCTGGCCCGAAAACTTTTTTTCCTAATTGTCACGGTTGGTAGTCCGAACAACTATCATAATTTGTGGCGTCGAACAACTACGCTTCAAACCAATCTGTCACATACAATAATCGATACCATGAACAACAGCCGCATAATTAAGGCCATTAATGACCAGTTGGCTTTAGACATTACGGTGTCGATTGATGGAGCCGACTCACCGGCAATGGAGTTCCACCCATATCTGATGGGACATGACTTCATGCAGGTTGCGTTTGTTTGGGGATACCTGCCGTTTAATAGTGTTCTATACAAGTTTAGGTTTCGGGAGTTTGCTGGCGTGGAGTTGAGCAACACCACTTTCATTATTCAAGATTGGGCGTGGTATTATTACACCTTGGAAGAGGAACTCTCACTGATAGCCCCCGAGTATTTCAAAAGGGACCAGCTATTACTAGGCAGTCATATGGGACCCGAAATTAAGTAAAGAAGTGCATAACATCGGATATACGGTCACCCTCCGCTTTGCTCCGGGCGACCGCATTTCCTAACGTTGTGTGCAACTAAAATCGCGAATTATAAATTTTCATCATGTTAATGATCGCAATTGTAGATTATTGTCTGAATTAAAATAATTAAGATTATGGGGAGTTGGTCTCATTTTTATATCGATAAATACATGCATGCTTGGAAATATGATGTTCCAGCATTTGCAACTCTTTTTTTTAGGGATGATATGAGATATCAGATTAAAGAGGAAGAAGAAGAATCTTTTTCAGAGATAGGTTTTAAATGTACAGCAAAAGAGTCTAAAAAATTATTGGATGAGCTAGGTTACGATTTTGATTCTGTTGTTGAAGTTTATCAATTTTTTATGAAAGATCTATAGAAGAAACTCATGAAGAGATATTTGAATCCTTTATCTCTAATCATAAAGATTTATCTTTAATCAAACAACAGCAATTGTATAATGACTATCTAGATAAATTTCCTAAGCTTGAGCCTAAAGATGAGTTAACATTTTTTTGCAACGCCCTAAAGGAAGTTCTTAATAAGACTCATGAAGAAATTCACACCGGACATAGAATTTTAGATTTCGAAGAAATTCAGATGTATATTTTAGACAGACAACTAGACTATCCACCTTATATATTAGCAGCCTTTAAAATTCTTGACTGGAGTGTGCTTGAAGAGTATTCTGAAGTCCTTTCTATGTTTTGTCTTAGATTACTTTTAGAAATTGTTCCTGAAAACTCTGTAGTAAAACTAGAATTAAGTGAAATCATTGAAGATGAAAAAGCGATAGAAGAACTACACTCAAGTCTAGCTGTAAGATTAATTGATAAGATTAATCTGTACAATAAGTTTTTTAAGCCACTAATTTTGAGTGAAGAATTCATTAAAGAAAAATATATAAAATCAAAAGGAATAGAATTGTTGAACAACTGTTTAATTGAACCCAATTCTTATAAAAAGGGTATTTTATTGGAAGACCTGACTGAGTTGATTTTTACATCTTACCATAGTTTAGAAGTATCTAGTAGTAGAGTGAAAACTGGAGATGAGGAAATAGATCTTGTTATTAAAAATAAAATGACTAACGCATTTTGGTCTTCATTCGGAGCAATGTTTTTTGTAGAATGCAAAAATTGGAGTACTCCAATCGGAGCTAAAGAGATGAGAGATTTTGAAACGAAGATGAGAAATCACAGGAATGTCACTTCCTTGGGTTTTTTTGTTTCAGTTAACGGATTTACAAGGGAGGCAATTAACCATTTAAAGAGAATTGGAAGAGAACGCTACCATATTGTTTGTATTTCTCAAGAAGAATTGAAAAAATATCTAGAGGGTAAAGACGACCTCTTTACTTGGCTTGAAAAAGAAATTTCTATCGTTTATTAAGGTAGGGAATAAAACATTATTTCTTTGATGAAATTTTGATCGCTTATCTTTTATTATTACACTGATTTACGGAGATTTAAAAATGCACACAACACGGTAGCTACGACAAGCCGCCCACCTACTATTTGAGTTGATCCCAGGGCTTATTTCCCGGCCGTTTTTGCGGTAAAAAACGTGCTGACGCTTTACGTTTTTTACCGCAAAAACGGCCTAATCACTTCGAGTCACAGTTTTCCCCTAAATTTGATTGATGGCGGCCTGCGCAGCTACGAACGTTGTGAGTAACGAAACCATATGGGATTAAAGTTTACTTCTATCACATTCGAGACAGAGGTCCCATGCTTAAGGGAAATTAAAAATTGGTTCTACGAGATGACTGGACTTTATCTAGAGCCGGTTGTAAACTTGAACCTTGTCGAGATTCCTCGTGAACGTGAGCAAGCAGTCGAAATGATTGCAAAAGACGCCCGCTCCTTTTATAACTTAATCAAGAATGTAACATACATAAGTGTTGAGTCGTACGAAGAGTACATTAAAGAGACTGAAGTTCTAAATCACATCGGTACACTTGCCTTCTACGTTGAGGGATTCTGCCGGGTGTTTGTAAACCGCGATGGGAATAAAATAGACTTAGAATGTGATATCGGTCGGGAGTATTTCTTCAAATCACTCAGACGATGTCTAGTAGATCTTGGTGGGGTAGATCACCGAAGCATCAATCTTGAGAAGCCAATAAAAAAGTGGGCCTCTTATAGATGGTATAATAAACCACAGAAATAATAATACTCACAACAACGGCCCCGTGCTTCGCACTTTGTGGTATGCCTATGATTCGCTCCGCGGAATCACAGACCTACAACAAAGTGGATCTGGTCATGCCAAAATCCACAAATTTTCGTTCGCTTTGCTCACTTTATTTCTGTATCTTGTCACGACAGATCCACGGGGCCGTTCTACACAAGCAAAAAACGACATTATTAATATTTAAATTATATAACAATGAATCATAAGCACTTATTTACAATTTTAATCCTGATTTTAATTTCTTGCAATTCGAAAAAATCGAAAAGTATTGAAACTGATGTAATAGAAACTACAAATATTGAGACAGATGATTTGCCACAATATGAAAAAAAATTACAAGGAAAGTGGAAACGCGTGAGTTATCCATATGGAATTATTGAATTTAAAGACAATCAGGTCAAATTCATAGATGGAGAAGGAAGTGCTGAAACGCCTCAATTTAAAGACTACTTCCTAAGCAAAACCTGTGCTTCAGTAAAGTCATCTGCAGAAGAGCAATATAATTTTGGTCTAAATACAGGCAATGATAATTGCTCACCAATTAAGATAAATGACAGTAAACTTATCTATTACATAGATGAAATTAAATCAAGCATTGAATATAAAAAAATGGAAACCACTAATACGCAGTGATTTTTCTTTTCATTTTATCATTTTATGAATAATCTACCATTACGTAATTTTAGAACAACAGATTTCGATTTGTCAGTGTATGCCTGTACAATCCAATATATATACGATGAAGCTAAACTGTTTAAAAAGATTTCTAATTATTACGTAAAAACTTAAAATTGTAATCTTATGGTTATAGAACTGAACAAGAAAATATAAAAGTCTTATTTCGAGTAGTTCGAAAAAAAAATTAAGAGATTTACTTAAGTATAATGCCTGTGTAGAACAACGTATATATCTCATAGCTAGTCAGTTGCTTAATCGAAGTAAAGGTATATTTGCAAGTCCGCCAAATTTTTTAATTTGGCTTATTGAGAAAAAAGGTAATACGTAAAATTTAAAAATTCGGCTCGTGCTTAACTGAATAGTTATCGCTAATTTGTACGCTACGAGCCATATACTAAACCGTTAGACACAAAAAATGAAAAAGGGAAAATACAGAATACAAATCGCCAGTGATGTAAGTACTCGCGATGGAATCGGCGTAGAGATTTATAGAAAAAAATTCTTCAAAGAAGAGCAGTTCATTCTGGAGATCTTCCGGGATGACACAAAAAAAACAAGAAAACTTTTTTACCAAATGAAGAGATCGATCTTGAGACTTTGGAAGAGTGTATCAAAATTTTTAAAGAAGAGATTCCTTGGGACTTTTATTGGATTAAAGAATCTGTCTAACAACAGCTACACGCCCACGACGCCTAATCGCCAGGCTCAGTCGCGTAGCCTTACGTTGTGTACAAGTAACAAACAATGAAGAAACGCTGGAAATTCTTACTCGGCTTTTTGGCGCTGCTGATTTTATTCGTAGGCTTCAAAGGGGCACTATTCAGATCAGTGGTAAATTATCACGAGATTGGGCGGCGAGACATCGCTGATCTTGGAAACAAGATAATAGGAGTAACGCAAACTGATTCCGCGGACCTTACGATAGAGCAAATTGCGGTAGTCGCCCAACGAATCGTCAGTGACAGTCTTCAATTTACGACTGGTAAGGTTAGCAATCTATCCCATGATGCACTACGTACTGGTAAAGCAAATTGCGTTGGATACGCAGCACTCTTTGGCTCAATTGCGAACAATATAATTCTGAGCAACGGGCAAACAGAAAGATTTCGAACGCAGCACTTAATCGGAAAGATCAATGTAATTGGTTACGATGTTCACAAAATCATAGATAATCCATTCTTTAAAGACCACGATTACAACTCACTTGAAGATATCGAAACCGGAAGAAAAATCTATATAGATGCCAGCGTATATGACTACTTTGGAATCGAACAAGTAAAATGAATGTGCACAACAACGGCTACACGCCCATGCCAGCTAATCGCCAGCTGCGTATCGCGTAGCCTTACGTTATAAGCAATTAAAAAAATGGCATCTACCTACAAAATTGCAGTGATAGCTTGTAGCTTCTTGTCAAGAATCGAAAACGGAAATTACGGGAGGATTTGATTTTGGACCAAAATTGATGATGTCATTGCACAAGGAAACAATCTCCCATCGCG
>JAULKR010080986.1:0-10940 GCA_032356305.1 Prasiola linearis | reverse complement strand
GACTTGTTGAAAAAAGCTGATGCTTCGTACTTTGTTTAGTCGAAGTGAGTATCTACCATTAGGTGTGACTGTGACTTAGCGCACATTTGAGCTAAAATCTGCTTTGCACTCGGTCGAAGTGAGTATCTACCAATAGGTGTGACTTTTATTTTTAGAGCGAATTCCGGGTTCGATTTGAAACATCGGTTCAGATGAAAATGCCTATCTTGCTGGCTATGGACAAATTCATTAACCCCTTTACTGATTTTGGCTTTAAGCGGCTCTTCGGGTCAGAGTTCAATAAGGAACTACTCATCGATTTTCTCAATGAGGTACTAAATCATCAGCCTTCTATCACCGAGTTGACCTATCTGAATACCGAACATCCGGGGCGTTCCCCCTTAGACCGGAAAGCCATCTTTGATGTGTACTGCCAAAACGAAGCGGGGGAACGGTTTATCATTGAACTGCAAAATGTTAAACAGCTCTACTTCAAAGACCGTAGTCTGTTTTATGCTACTTTTCCCATTCAGGAACAAGCCGAAAAAGGCAAGGGTTGGGACTACCGTTTAGCCCCGGTGTATACCATCGGTATCTTAGATTTTTCTTTCCATGAGTCAGGGGTATCCGATCAGTATAAGTACGAAGTGAAACTCATTGAGACCACCACCCAACAAATCTTTTATGACAAATTGACGTTTATTTATCTGGAGATGCCTTCTTTTCAAAAAGAGGAGAGTGAGTTAGAAACCAAGTTCGATAAATGGTTGTATGTACTGAAGCATTTATCCCAATTTCAAGAAAGACCCGTTGCTTTACAAGAGCGCATCTTTCGTAAATTATTTGAAGCCGCCGAAATTGCCCAATTAAACCCGGAAGATATGAATACGTACCAGGAAAGTTTGAAAGTGTACCGTGATAACAAAAACACCATGGATTACGCCATTGAAACCGCGAAGAAAGAAGCTAGACAAGAAGGATTACAAGAAGGATTACAAGAAGGACGACAAGAAGGACGACAAGAAGGAAAGTTGGCCGAACGGCAGAAAATAGCCAAAGCCCTGAAAGCGCAAGGCGTGTCCCCTGAGCTAATCAGCCAGTCTACGGGTCTAACTACGGAAGAGATCAAACAGCTTTAGTCTGATCATAGGCTTGTAAGAACCCAACCATTTCAATAACTTACGCAAGAATAGGGTCTGAGGCCGACCCGCAGCGGGTAGTTTATTAAATGCTCTTTGACATGCTGAAAAAATCAAAAAAAGCTAATATCGCCCTATTGCATACATAAAAATAGGGCATAACCCGCTGATTATCAAATACCTGCCGAAAGGGCAGCGTCGAAGTGAGTATCTACCAATAGGTGTGACTGTGACTAAGATCAACGAGAGTTCCAGATACACCTACATGTCGAAGTGAGTATCTACCAATAGGTGTGACTGTGACATACACACTAAGAACAGGGTAATCTTTGGACGAATGTCGAAGTGAGTATCTACCAATAGGTGTGACTGTGACGTTATGACCACCGAGTTGACGGGTATAAGTCATCTGTCGAAGTGAGTATCTACCAATAGGTGTGACTGAATCAGAGATAACCTTGAAAAAATAAAAAAGCCGCTCGTACCTACGATGCGGCTTTTTTAGTATATCCCCGTAAGGAAGACAACTACGGGGCAAGTTGTATGAAACTAGCTGAGATAGTTCCGGTGGGTTACTTTCCCATTTCCCACACCAGCCCAGCGCTATAAAAAATACCATCCAGGTCTACTGGTAGGCGTTTCACTTCGCTATCATTCATTCGTAAAAAAACATTATCATCCGTGAGTGCCTCGCGGTCGTTGACTAAGTCATCTTCCTGACTATAGCCACTAAACTTAATGAAGGGTTTAAAGTGGCTCAGGGTTAAATGATATCCAAGTGCCGCTTTCAGCCATAGCTTTTTGGAAAGCTTAGCCAGCAGATCTATCCGAGGCTGGGTCGCCAGTTGTTTGGAAGATACGTTTACATCTACTGTCTCACTATAAAATTGGGTATCGTTCACCTGAATATACACCGAAGTATTGCGCATATCACCCAGGTCAAAGCGTGTAGTACCGTAAGCAATATTAGCGACAGGGCGCAGCAAAATACGTTGTTGCCAAAACGGAAAGTTAAATCCCAACCCAGTTTGACCGTAGAATCTTCCGGCCGTACCAAAGCTACCGCCTAAACCTAATTCAAAATGGTAACCGGTAAATGTACCGGATGTAATTAATACGTCTAGCCCTATATTGTTATCGGTTTCTTCCACGTTACGGTCAGCAGAAAAGTAGTCGGTTGTAGGCGATTCATCCTGATAGCGTAGCATGATATTGTTTGCCTGGGTACTTACCGGGCGCTGCCCAATGGCAATAGAAAGATGAGTATACTTTCCTAATAAATCTACATTAGGGGCTGTCAGCACACTATCTTGTTCGCTCTGAGCATAGCTTGTCGTTGATAAGAGGTGGCTAATAACGAAAGAGAGGATTATTAAGCTAGCAAATTTAAGAGGTTTGAGTCGGGTCATAGTAATTAATTTTTGGTGAATACTTGGCCAAAAATCCCGAAAAAACCTCGGTCATATTCGTTGTCCAACGTCGTTGTGCCGGTTCACGAATAGAAGAAACTGAACTATAACACTTTCCTTCAAAGTAGAGGTAATTTCGGCCAGCCACGTACTGCTCATCTTCTTTCTCCAAAGCAGCCTTAGCTGTTTCGTAGTCCTGCTTTATAAAACCTGGTCTACTTTTTCTTTAGTCAATGCACTGAGTTCTTTGAGCGTACTGTTGGCAATCTGGCTTTGAGTAAATACTTCTTTGATGTATAGCGCTGAGCGACACAAAGCTTGACCGTACATATCGGCCAGATTATCATAGCCGTAGCTCCAGTGATTTGAAGAACTGGGGGCGTTGAAGAATGGGTAGCCATCGGCCAGCAACCCAGCAGTGGTATATTTTATTTGATGTAATTTATTTGAAGCAGTAGTGGTAAGTGAAGTTTGCCCACTTGCCGTTGTTCTTCGCAGTAAAAGTGTTCCCGAACAGCCTCGTGTATGGGATTTTGCTGATCGCTGCTTTCCAGACAGATACCCTGGTGGTAGGTGTGATCATGTACCTGATACTGTACCGGAAGCTGTCTAATCCGAGAAACAATCATCTGCAACCAGTTTTGAGTCAAGCTTTCCGTGTCGTAGATAAACGCTCCTACAGGAAAGACCCTATCCCCTACTCTAAAGGTCTCGATAAGTCGCAATACCCAATACCACCCTAGTCTGGATTCTTAACTTCTGACCCCGTATATCGCAACAGCCCTTATACCGGACAATGCGTTTAGTGTGCTCAGTACTTACTGTTCAGGACAATGAAGAACAATCGGGTTTATTCTCAGAAGGCGGAATGTTTTATTGGTCAATCGAATTGATCTCTATGACCTAAGCGAGTGTATGATGGTAATTTTTATCGCCTAGCGACCTACGGAAAATGCACACAAGGGCCCCTAACCGGTATTCCGGATACTATAACGGGCGTGTTTCTTGACCAAGAATAGTACTCATAGGCCTCTTTAAATACTGACTGGCAATATCCTACCTCTTCTCTATTTTTATAGAAAACGGCCTTGTTATCTCATTTAAACTAAAGTACCAGTGAGCCATTTAGTCTTCATGATTAATGCTAACTCTTCCCTAGATTGAGATTGTAGCGCGTACTACGCCCACCACCACCAATCGGCACAAATACCTTCTTTTCAACCAGGTCTTGCATGTCCCTCGTGGCTGTAGCTTTCGAGGTATGAGTGATTGAGATATACTTATTAGCACTCATACCGCCTTCAAAGCCTTTTGGCCCTTCATCCAGCATGCGGCGGATAACCTTAAGTTGGCGCTCATTGACATCATATTTGACGCTATCAAAAAGCTTTGTCTTCTTTAGTGTAAATTCGATCAGCTCTTCGGCCTGGCCTTGGGCATCTAATACCATATCCATAAAGTAGACGATCCATCTAGTAACCCCATTGGATTGCTGGGCTTGTTGAAGCGCGCCGTAATAGGCTTTCTTGTTAGCCTCAATAGAGCGCGACAGGCTTAACAGGACTGGCCGGTTAACATGCCGGGATAATGCTTTTTCCGATACGGCCATTGCCGTCCTCAAACGGGTGAATGGTTTCAAAATACAAATGGGCCAATGCCGAGCGCAACACTGGCTTTTTAATTTCTTTCTCGCCACCTGGTCCGGTCTCATTGAACCATTGAATAAATTGTGTCATCTCTTTTGGCACTCGAGAGGAGGGTGGCGCTTCAAAATGGATTTTCTCTTTGCCTATTGCCCCGGATACAACTTGCATAGGATCTTCATGAGTACGCCATGCGCCAATCGCCACATACCGGTTGCCTTTCATGAGCATCTGGTGCCAGGCAAATAACTTACTTTCTGATAAGGAGTCAGCATAGCTGTCACGTACGTCAATCATCAGTTCGGCAGCGCCTTGCCTTAGGCGCGTTTATCCGATACGTTTTCAACAGTCTTGTTTAGCCCCAGATTATTGCGGATGGAGGACATCACATCCTGGCGGCTGAGATACTCACCTTCGATCTCGGAGGTCTTTACTGCTTCGGAGACCATCAGGTCAATGATTGCTTCAGTCTGGGTATCGTCCGGTAACCCACTGACACGACCCAACCGCTGGGCAAAATCAAAGAGTTTACCCTCAATCTCGTCTGTCTTATATGTGAAGTCCGGCCAATCCGGGAGTTGCCATTTATACGCCATGAGCCGATTATGTTCTTTATTCGGCTCATATATTTGATATATTTGAGCCGAACGTCAAGATTTTTCGGCTCAAGTGCGTCTTGGCGTTATGCAAATGATAAAATTTCGTTTGAGAATAATTCTGTACTAAGCCAAAGGGACTGCTTGTAATAGCGAAAACAGTGCAAGGCTACAGTTCTTATGCACACCTTTTCTTATTGATAAGATTCAAAAGCCCTGCGGCCGCTTTTGCGTCACACAATGCGCGGTGATGCGTATCTAATGGAATACCATAGTGACGACTTAAGTTTGCCAAGCTATATGAGTTATGTCCTGGATAGTTTCGACGCATACCCGTACACGAGCACATCTTCGGCATCCGGAAAGAGCGACTGAGTCTGGTGTACTCCTGGCGGATAAAACCATAATCAAAATTAACATTGTGGGCTACGAAAATAGCCCCTTCCAAAAATTGGGACAAATCATCAACAATATCGGAAAAGATAGGGGCGTCCTGAACCATGGCATTTGATATACCAGTAAGTTTGGTAATGTTGGCTGGAATGGGACGCTGTGGATTTATGAGGCTTTGCCATTGGTCAATGATCTCAAAATTGCGAACTTTTACTGCCCCAATTTCTGTGACTCGGTGGTAGGGCTTCATCCCACCCGTTGTTTCCACATCCAGTACGACATAATCCTGGTCAGGATTGAAGGTATAACATGCCCGGATAATACCGCAGTCAAACCCTGACTGCTGCAGCTGCCCCAACCGGGTGAGCTGGTTGCGACGAATCACATCCCCGGGCGCTTTAACTTCTATAAACCTAAGCTGTTCACCCTTCATCAGCAGGATGTCAGGATAGCCATCTTTCATGAACAAGTAATTCTGGCAAAACTTATCCAACATAGTAGCTACAGCTTTACAATATTTGCTCTGAAGCAAAAATGACAGAGCGTCAATATCCACTGCATACCAACTGAATACTCCATTTGGCTGGTCATGGTATTTAGCATAAGAATGCAGAATACATTTCAATCCCTTTGCAGAGCGAACAGCACCAAGTTTAGTCTCAATTTCCGAACTGAACATAGTATAAAACCGACCATCCCTTAAAATTTGTGGCACTTTGTCAAAGCTTGAATGCAGGGATCTTTTATCGTTTAACAGTTCATCCCAAAATAATAAACCAAAGAGGCTGCGCCAGAGATGGTTTTCCGTATGAATTGCTTTCCAACCTTGATGTCTAAAATACTGACAAACGCCTTCTTCCGGCATATCACGGTAGGCTTCATCAATATTGATAGCCGAGCTTTCTCGTAGGAGTGCCGTCCTTTCACTAAGGCGTTTTCCATGATACTTTCGGTTATAAAAGTCCGAGGCGAAATAGTAGAGATCATCACTATCGGGATCATCCAATATCGTTTCCAAAAGTGCCTTGGCGTCTTCTTTCTGGCCTATCGAGTATAGGAGCTTCACTTGTCTTTGCCGGCTTTCTGGATAGTTTGACTGCTGGTATAACTGGAGAGCCAGTTCTGTATTAGCACATTGTTCAAAGTATCGTCCGCTATGAAATAAGGCTTTGTCGCGAAGTATTTTTGCTGGTTCGTACACTGAAGGAGCACGATGCAAAAGATCTTGTGCTATTCCCATATGATCTATTATCCCCTTGCTCTTTAGGATCGACAGAATTTGACTGTAGAGAAAGGTATCTTCAGCCTCCTCAGCGTTGGTAAAGCGGGAGCTGAATTCCTGATTAGCATTAACTCTGACCAATCCAAGGTCACGGAGGGCAAAGCTTTTCGTATCAAGGTTTATTTTGCCAAAATACAAGAACAAAAAGTAGTCCAATGGAGCCGTTTGACTCTGGACGAGATACGAGTCTGGAGAACAAACTTGTATAGAGCCATCAAAATCAGTATCGGCGACTAAGACACGTACGATCTTAGCCTTGGACCAGCTTGATTTAGTCATAATGTTTAAATTAGAGGCCAGAGACACCAGAGCATCTTTCTTAAACATATTTATCCAATCGTGGAAATCACGAGCAACGAGTGATCGTACAAATCCTGACCTTCTCAGATTATCCAGAGCATCATTAATATCGGCGATCTCGTCATACTGGAAATTTTGGCTATTAAAAATATAGCCTTTACGGTTAGCCATTCGAACGTACAAGCATTGGGCGTTATGCGGTAGCGCATTAAACTTTTTCACAAAATGCCAGTGATCTTCGCGCAGGATATCCCTATATGTTGCACTGACAAAGTCCAACATTTCAACAAAATGGGTATGGTAGTAATACACGGGAAGATCTGGCCGGTTCATCCGTATTTTTCTTTCCATTCCTTCTTCAACAATGCATAGGCTGAATTTGCTTCCGCTTCTTGCCATTTTTTATAAAATATATCAGCACTAATGGCTTTCTGTTTGTCACCAGTTCCCTTTTCATTGAGAGCATAATCATTTTCTGCGTCATACTTTTTCCCACCTTTATAGTTGGTGTATCGTCGTGCCCTGGTAAATCCCATTTGAAGGTATTTACGAGCCATATCAGCCCCTACGAAATCATCATTCTCTAAATAGTCTTTGAACAGCTTGTATATTACCTTACTACTATCTTCTGCAATTTCGGGTGTTCGAAATCGCCAATGCTGACCAATCTCACCCTTGTAAGGCTCACAGATCAAAACTCCTTGTTCTCCCTTCCCGACTTTGTAGAGCTCGGGATTTTTACGATAGTTTATGTCCTTTTTCCAGGCATACCCCTTCTCATCAAACGTAAGGTAGCTCGGTTTTTTAGTTTCTTTTTTCATATGAACAAATACTGCACACAGCAATAACAGACTCTTTGTAGATTGGTTATATTCTTCAATTGTACTCTTGGTTTCTCGATAAGATAGATAATTATCGCTAATCAGATGTTCATGTCTAGGGGGCAAAAAAACCTAGTATTCCGAAGTAGCTCGGATATGCATCAATACGAAATTGAGGGTCTTTCTGCTAAGAGTAATTACTAATTTGAGTACCCGATCTATACAAAATATCAAACTGTTATTATACAATTACAATATGACCAGCTACGAAATCGATATAACATCTCTGCTCCTTCAAATGATAAAGGAGAGAGGGCATGGCAAAACTATCTGTCCGTCAGAAGTAGCGCGCAAAATGCATGATACCGATTGGCGCAGCCTGATGCCGGTGATTCGTGACATTGCTGATCAACTTGCGGCTGATGGTAAAATCATTATTACTCAAAAAGGCAAACAGATTGACAGTGCAAAAGAAGCTATTGGACCAATACGGCTATCGATGAAAACAAACACTGTGTAATACTAAAGTAACTAGATTAGAAGTATTGTTTAATAGCCCACCAGTTGCCGGATCTATTGTATCTGCGGGCGCAGGGGCTTTAGTTGGAGCTGGTATTCCAGAGCATGAAGCGAAGCTTTACGAAGATGAAATTCGCAACGGATCAGTACTGATAGTCGTTGATTCTAAAAATGATGAACGAGCTGAACGGATTGAGAAAATCTTTAACAATGAAGATGCTTACAATATAGCAGCCTAGTACTTATTTGTAATGAAGAAAGCGGGCTATATGTCCACTTTTTTATAAAGTCGTATCGTAATTTTATCTTCTGATCGGCGATGAATCATAACCATGCAAATCTAACTCACGCGGATTTCTTGACTCTTTTGTTGATGGTCCTTTTTACCAAGCTCCATGTCCAGGGCACGTAAAAATGAATTCATCGCCTTTGCTAGTGGTACGGCTTTCTGTCTGATCGCCACCTTTGCCTGGGTAGCTGGTTCATATCTTACTGCACTACCAAGATTAGCCTGATACCTGTACAGTCTCCCCTTCCACTCAGTATCTATCCGTTCGGTAGTGGTCACCACAACCTTATTCATCCGGTTGGATATTGATGGATGAAATATTCCCCTGGATGGGAGTCTCAGCTATTTTGTTCCCACTATTGTTTAGTTTGAGCATTATATTGGAAGAAGCAACAATGATCTCACCCGAGCTTAACAAGTGAATAAGCCCAACACTTGTATCAGGTTCGTCAAAAGTAAAGGTATTGTCTAAATCGCCAAATATTACCCCTTCCTTACTCATGCATTTCCTAAGGAAACAGTGGTATAGACCCCGGTTTTTTCCGGCAGTGGTTTGGGGTCTTGCAACCCGTGCAGCTAAAAGTTGCTAATGGGATAGCCAGGATGGCTTGCAACAAGGATCAATAAGGCTGAGTCGTAATCTAGTGTAAAGGATGTGACTTTAACTTTGCAAACCATCTGCCTTAACGAACATTTTAAAATCGATGAACTACGAATGGGGCACCTTTATTTCGTCCTATTTCATAACGTTTGAAAATACTGATAATAGTTAATTTACCCAGCCCTAAGGCAAAATTGCTTTATACAATCCCCCTTTGGCAAACTTTCAATTACCCATAAATTTTGGTTGTTGTGCAGCCAGTTGAACGCCTTGGTAGATATGATGCCACTTACGCAGGCCCATCCACAGGCGTTTCACTCCGGGAAAAGGTTGTCGTTTACTGGCTTTGAAGCCTACTAAAGCCGTGAGCCAGCGTATCCACTGTCCTACCGAAGGGGGGGCACTTTCCATTTTGCGGGGGGGGGCTTTGCCCTGACAGGCTTGTAACGCCTGCCATTCGGGTGGGGTAATACCCAACTGACTGATGCTGAGTTCCGGATACACTCGGGCGTAGTGCATCCATTGTAACAAATGGACCGAGACGATGCTTAATAAGGTGATGGCTTTTTGTAGTTGTTCGCCCGTAGCCAGTTGCAGTTCTTCTACTTTGGCCCCACTCTTCAAAATGTAGTGCAAGCGTTCTATGCGCCAGCGGTAGCTGTAGTAGCGAATCAGCATCTTGGCATCAGCTAAACTATCAATCGGCAAACTACTAAGCAGCCGCCAGCAGATGGCTTCTCCCTTCGGATTGATCTCCTGAGCTTCTACTACATGCAAGGGCACGGGCTGACACGTTCCCTGCTTTTTCGTGCGATGGGGGGCTTGTACAGTATAGCAACCATAGCGCACAGCTACCTGACAAGTACGGGTTTTACCCGTTTTCTCATCCGTCAGTCCCAGACCGTATCGCCCCCGCTCCGGGCTATTGCCCAACACGTCCCATAAGTGCATATCCTGGCTATGCAACTTGCGGTTGTAACGGCTACGAATCAGATAGTGACAATTCGCGCGCACGCGGCTTTGCAGTATCTCATGAATGTCGGCTTCCCGATCAGCCACCATGACCGCTTCGCTCCCTGCTTGGTCAGCCATGAAGCATTGTAGCGCCTGCCATTGTTGTAGCCACCGATAGCTTTCTTTCTCCTGGATGGGGTCGTGCTTACGTTGCTGCTTCTTGCCCAATGAGTCAGCCTTACGCGCGTAATAGTGCTGGGAAAATAAGCCTACGGGTACCCCTTGCGTACTGACTACCAAATGGTTATGCAAGTACATCCCTTTCTGATTGCTGCGGCGCATACAATCCAGGCGGTCCGCACTGCGGGTACCCGTAAAGTTCAAGTCGGTTGTATCTTGAATGAATAGGCGGCGTTGGGACGGGGAACCTGACAAACTAGCCTTCCGTTCGGCGTGCAGCAGCTTTTCATAGCTGACCCGCTCATTCTTGTAGAAACGATACACCGCTTTGGCTTGGTGGATATCTTGCATTGCCGAAGGAATACTCTCTTCCATATGATGGGCAAAAGCCTCAAAACATGCCCCCAAGCGCCTATTCAGCCGCTCATCCCCTAAATCAGCTGCGACTACCAGTTGTTTCTTTTGTCTCTCTATCATATTTTTAACCTAGCAACATCGCCCGGTTTTGCAAATCATAGCCCCTATTTATGGGTAATCCATAGTTCTTCCGGGGAGTGCGCACCTACACGCTTACCCCTCAGCCCGACGGCTCTACTCAATTTACCATGCACGAAAAGATAGGCGGACTCATGTTCCCCCTGGCCGCAAAGCACATCCCCGACTTTGACGCACCTTTTGAACAATTTGCCACCGATCTCAAGCAAGAAGCAGAAAAGATTGCCCATGAAGAATAGCAGCAGTGGTTCTTATCCAGATATTTACGCTATATGGGCTGGATTTTTCTGATAACACCGTATTGCGTATATTTTCTTCACAAATAGAAAATTCAGTATGA
>JAULKR010080875.1:0-10945 GCA_032356305.1 Prasiola linearis | reverse complement strand
ACACACACACACACACACACACACACACACACACACACACACACACACACACACACACACACACACACACACAGACGCACAAGGTGCCTGTAAGTATCGAGCACTTCAATATGCTGATGTCATGGCACCCACCTGTGCATCACGCCTAAAGAATGGCAGTGGCCGACTACTTTGACGATGGTCCGAGTCATGAACGCAGCATCCAGCTCACTGCACAAAAACTCTTGCGATGAAGTGCTTAAGCCGTCTCATGACTTCTGTAGCAATGTATTTGTTTTTGTATGCCTTACTGTGTACACGTGTGAAGCAATTATGCATCGAATGCATTGCCAGAGACACTGCTTTGAGTCTTAATTGACTGTGTTGCTGGCTGCACTTCCATTCCAATTTAATCTACAGCCACTATTCGTTCGCTGCACCAATGTTCAAGTTTTCTCAAAACTATCACTCTGAAGCGAATACAACCATTTACTGTAAAGCCTGCTCCACTGCCAGTGCTTACAAGATGCTTTGTGAGCGCTTTGTGAACGACTATGCTTCTACCGCTGTCCAGCTGACAGGAACCAGCTTCGGATATTCCTAGTCAATGGGGCGCGCTGCACATCATCCTTATTCAAATCTAAAGTGTGTCGCCTGATGACTGCACTCGCTCTCATACTCACCTGTAGTGGCCACGTGAGACAATACGATCAAACAGCTCGCCACCCGAACACAGCTCCATAACCTATGTCAAAGCGCACAGATCATCAAGTCCGGCTGAGACAAAGAGGATTATCCTAACTCGACTATGGTGTGCTGAGTAATGAGCTGACTGCCTGTACATTTGTTTCAACATTGGCTGTCATGACAAAGACATGCTGTGGTTAGCAGAAGCAAAGCATTCACTCTTTGACGCCCCTAAAGTGAAGTAAGATTCACATCAGGCTCACGCTTGATCACTCCTTTGGCAATTCCTATGCAGGGCATGCAAGCGATGCTTACAGAGACGAATCTCGGTAACGTATGGCGACCATTATTTACCATACCTGTGGATGCACAACCAGGAAGACGGCAACACAATAAGAACGAGCTCTTCCTTCAGCTTGTGGAACTTCAGAATGTACTTGTACTCGTACCGTGCAAGCCATCAGTGATGTCAAGGACACGCATCTCCTTTTTCAGCAAAGCACAATCAATGGATTAGAAAATATCACGAGCTTGCCGTGTGCTGCTTTCAGGGTACCAATTTGCATACATGCACCTCATACTGTATACAGCGACCAGCTCAGTCAGAGAAGAGATTGCACATGCAGGCAGACCTTGAGCATAGCATGCGCACCAAATGAATGTTGTGTCGATCCTCGTACACGCCCTTAAGCTGCGTTATGTTGGGATGTCCGCCCAGGTGGTGCAAAATTTGTATCTCTCGTTTGACATCTTCAACGTCCTCTGGCATTCTGCAAGACGAGTCGCAAGAGCAGACGATTGACCAAGTTGAGAGTTTGCTGGTCTCCGTTACACTTGCCAATCAGGTAATGTTGAACTTCTCGGTTGAAGGTTCACACGTTGCCCATCAGGCACGAAGCAACTGTTCGCTTAGATGTCCTGCAAGCTGCAAGGTGTAATTTTGTCCGTATGAGTATGAGTAAGTGTCCGACTGTAACCTGAACATTCCCTCACTTGTGTCAACATGTCAACGGCTTCAAACAGCATTGTGGGCAGATGCTTTGTCTGTCAGGGTAGGGACAGGTACTCACGGCAGTTTATACTTTGAAATGGACTTGCAGGCAAATCTTTCGCCAGAGATGCGGTCTTCGCACAAGCGCGTAGTTCCAAATTGCCCGCGACCCAAAACCTTGCCCATGGCGTAAACTTGGCTGATATCCTGCGAGATGCCATTCAACGCCGCTTCAAGCGCGGAAGCAGATTTTCAAAAACTAAGGTTCGAGTACAAGTTCAAATAGGCCATCTTTGCGGATGGTGAACACAATGATCACCTCAGTTTTGGTGTCCAAGACGGGCCGTTGGAAGCCGCCACCCGCTTGGGAAACCTGCGCCGGCCTTGAAAAGTCTTTTTATCATATTTCAATGTGGCCTGTCTTCGGATAGCCCATCTTTCCAGCCCACAGAAGCGGAAGTGTGCAAGCGATCGTTCCACATCCATCCTTTGAAAGGTGGTGAGAGGAGCTGTGCGTAACTTTAGGGGTTTTAAAAAGCGTTTAGAAAGGTTTTTAAAGCGGTCAGAGTACAATGGAAGTACCCGTGATGTTCTATGATGAGGCGTGTGACTCCCTTTCTGGTCCTTCTTCGCATCGTGTCTGTGGCTTGGTGCAGAACGTTCTGTCTGATCCGCTTTTTGATTCATCTTGCTGTTCACGGCGCTGCTCTCTGAATCCTTTGAATGTTCTCCAGAAAAGCAATTTCCCATCGTTTCGCGGAAGTAAATTGTTCAGCGCTGGGACTCACCCCCCGCATCGTCAGGAAACATACCACTTGTAAAGCTGACAAGGACATGCAGAAATAGAGGGCTTCGTGAAGCAATACTTAGCTTAGTATTTCGTCATCATTCTTACAGCTCCTAGAATTCAACGACAGCTACCATTCGAGCCAGCAACCTTGCAATTACGCAATCCAGCTGGCGAATCGTCCCCTGACTTCCATCAAGTGCAATGGCACTTAAAACACCAAGCAGCGCAACTGCCTTACACGTATAAAGCCCTTCTACACTGCTTGTGCTAATAGCAAGAGACGTGCTGATCCGAGCACTTCTCAAAGCTTTCCTGAACTCTCAACTCGTTTCTGACATTGAAGAAAAATAACGACGCAGTCAGGCCACCGGAATCTGGTGGTCTTCTTCTGAAACGTGAAGCATTGCAAACCACAAAGTAAAGAACTGTTTGAAACCGGACAGTCCCCAGGCATGAGCGATGCGGATGGTTTCGACCCTTTGTCCTTCTCGGACGGGGAGGAGGTGCTTAGCTCATCATTGTTTCTGTTGGTGACATTATGCACATGCCGACATCACAGTGATTCGTTGCCTTACAGACGTTGGCAAACGGCTGGATCAGCGTATGGGCATTCGCAGGAGACTGAGTCACCTAATAAGAGTCACTGCAATCAGGGTGTCCAAGAGGCGAGCATCACCTTCGTATGACCTGACTGCAAGTTCTCGTGCCATACCTCGAAGCTGGCTGCTGGTCAAAGTGTGGAAAGCATTATTGAATGAAGTTGAGAAGGTTGTGTAGTGCCTTGCCTCAGCCTTCCTGGGCAGCCGTGAGGTACACTTAGCAAAGTGCGCTGTCTTGCAGAGCGCTTCACGCTTAGCATTTGACTCCCGTATTGATACATCAGCAGCCGCAGACGAAGATCCATTGAGCGAGTCGCTACGGGGTAGTACCTTTTTCACGAACGATCCGCTGCAAAATCAGTTGCCAACGGACCACCTCGTTCGAGGTGCTACCTCAAAGTTGCACAATAAGCACAGGAAACCACAGACTTGCGTTAATCGTGCATATGCGGTAGCTTGCCTGCGACCATTGCTTACGTCATCTGACCAGGCTCCCTGCTTCATTGCACCAATCGGATGCTAGCTTCCATCAAGCTGGTCATCAAAGCCTTCCCATCTACAAGGAAATCTATGAAAAGAAGGGAAGAATTTTGCGTCACCGACCGAAGGACGCATGCTGCATTCTGAAGTGAGCTCAAGCTCCTAGTTTTACCTAAGGGTCGATTTAGGTAGATTACTTGTCACACGGGTTCGACAGCTCCTTCGTTTGTTCGTTAAGGCATTCGTTAAGGCGGAAACAAACGCCCACTCTCCTCGACCTCACTTCAGTCTGATTTATTGGATCGATGAAATTAAAATGACAACAATTCTTGGAGGTCCTTAGGTTGAACACTGTAATGAAGTTAAAAATTGTTGTCATGTTATTGGTGCGTGGTTGTGGATTTGAAAAGCACTTCACTGTCGTGAAAGTATCGCTGTGTGACGGCAATGATGATGCGTCGATTCGATGCAACATGCGCCTACGTCCTAAGGCTTTCTCGTCCTGGCAGAATCTACCATTCATACACATAGAGAATCCCTAGAAATCTGCATTTTCCCTTGCTTTTCTGCAAGATATGAGCATTCATTGCTGCTGTCTTCGAGACTGTCACGAATCGTCCACGAGTGCACACTATCCTTCCAGGAAATCGAGCAATCCTCGAGGCTGGACAGCGTGAGGGCCCCCCAGAGAGCCTTCGTCGGTCGAGCAGCCCCGGAGGCAGCCCTCGCCGGCATGCGCAGCACACTGACAACGGATTCGGGCGAGCAGCTGCCGGCACAACGCGTGTTAGTACGGTCGCTCAATACGACAACCTTCTGTCGCCTGAGGCCTACCGTGAGATTGCACACTGAAAACCTATCCTGAAGCTCTCACGTAACACAGACGATGGCCACCCTTAAATCGTGAAATAACCACGGGACCGATCAAAATGGGTTACAATAGCATGGGTGTTTGGAACGGAGCAGGGATAGAGAAAGCGTGTATGTGCCCAGGGAAAGGATTCCTCCCTCTCCCTTTTAGTTCCACACCGCACATTGCAGACATCGGTGGGTTGTTGTACTTATGAGCGGATGAAGTATTGCAAGACTTTACGTGCTTTGCACACGCTGAGGAGAAACATGCTTTTGGAAGGCAACGTCCTTGTAGAGCAAATTCACTCTCTCACCCAGCTGCTGCCTCTGATGGCAGCGCTTGGCTAAAGGATCTGTTCGGCTGTATTTTAATTGAAGTGTCGGAGCTCTGTTGTTTGTGGGAGAACAATTGGGCGGCAGATAATGATACCCTTTTGACGATGAGGCTCCTCCGAAAGGTTCTGACAATTTACTATACCAATCAGTTTCGCTATTACCTACCTGAGTGTGTTCTGAGGTGCAGCCACCAGCAATACGGGGACCAAGGAGGACGCTGCGGCTTTCGGCAGGCAGCAGTCGAGTGGCGTCTTGCCTCGGAGCTACAACAGCGCAGTCAACAGCGACCGGCGAGGCGCCTCCCGGGACAGCGCCCCCCCGGCGCAACAGAGCGGGAGCATGTCGCAGGCTCCGGGCTCTCCTGCCTCGGGGGCTCATCCACCGCAACAGCAGCGAATCAGCAGGAGTGGCAGCAGGTGTGCAGGCCGCCTCCCCGTGTCCCCTTACCTCCTCAACTTCCCGTCTTGCCTCACCTTATCGCCCTTCTCTTGTTGCAGTCCCTTGTCGCCTTACCTTGCTGCCTTGCCTTGCTGCCTTCCCGTGTCTCCTTACCGCCTCAACCTCCCGTTTTGCCTCACCTAATTGCCCTTCGCTTGTCGCCTTCCCTTGTCGCCTTACCTTACTGCCTTCTCTTGTCACCTTCCCGTATTGCCATACCTCATGGCCTTCTCGTGCCGACTTCTTCTGCTGCCTTGCCTGCTGCACTGAGTCCCCAGCCTGTTGGGCCAGCCCAAGCACAGCTCATCAAGTTGGGCGACTGCACAGCAAGCCATGCCACGGCTGATAGTGCTCGGCCTCCAGCGTCGCTCCTGCATGGTCCCACGTGGGGGGGACCCCTCTCGACAGCTGTCGCATGAAGTGACCTCCCCATAGCTTCATCTCAGGGCGAAGAGGGTCACTCAACTGCTTTTCAGAAGAGTTGGGCCGTCGAAGCCCGTTGAATGACGGTTCTCGAATGTGTGTCATGGTGACGTGGCATGTACACCCACGCAGAAGCACCATGTGTGTGTGTGTCATGGTCTCAAATGTGTACCTCAATAGCCTTGGCATGTATACCCGTGCAGATGCACCGTTTAGTTGGTCAGTTTAGTATGTGTCACGACATCAGCACAAAGGCACTGCCCCCTCGGGTGCCTTTGGTGCCTTACTCACGACGCGACTCTGCACACGCTTGCTCCATTACGTGAGCTCATGAGGTGGAGATGGTATCATGTCACCTTCTCCCCTGTGCTTCCTGCAGCTGCCCCTAGCCCTTTCGTTCTCAGCCCTCCCGCTGCGATGAAGTCCTTGTGCGGCACACAAGCTGCTGTGCATCGTTTAGACGGGATGACACGCTCCCTTATCAGTCCGACTGTCTGACCCTCCCCATGCGATGCGGCGCCTTACGTAAGGTGGCATCGCATAGAAAAGAAAAAATTGCGCTCCGGCCTTTCTTCCCTTCCACCTCAGACTCCACTACATTAACCTCCACTCAGTTCTTAGGCGCTTTGCTATGGGGCTGCAGGACCAAAGCTCCGCCGAGCCGACCAGCCAAGCGTCTGATCTGTGTGGGGGACCCTCTGAAGAAGCTGGAGGCATTGCACTTCCTGGGCGTGCCGAAGGGCGGCTACGTGCAGTTCAAGGTGGAGAGCCGTGAGGAGGGAGCGCCCGAGGCGACCATCGTCCGCCGCCGCTTCAGCGACTTTATGGTCTCGCACTGAACCCCTTGTCCCTTCCTCTGGGCTCATCTTCATCTGCAGAGGTACCACTTGTGCTACATGGCAGCCCACTGAGGTGCTTGTCCTTTGGTTTGGGCCTTTGGCACTGCCACTACTCGTGCTACATGGCATGTCACAAAGGTGCTTGACCTTTTGGTCGGGCCCTTTGCCACTGTCAGCACTTGTGCTACGTGGCATTTCACCAGGCCTCTTGTCCCTTGCAACAGGTCAGGCATTATCACTACACATGCGGTATATTACTGACTTTTTGAGCTGCATATCCCTCATACGACATGTGGTATGTCATCCTGTGCCTATGCCTGTGCCTATACCTGTGCTGCATTGCTCACGTGACCATCTGTCACTGCTTCATCGACTACTGCGTACAGTAGCGACTTCCCATACCTAGTGGCAATCTTAAAAGCTCTATATTGCAATGCTTATAGGTGTCAGGCTAAGATGATTACAGACAATCATTGCTTAGATAGCACCTTTTCTCGCAAATTGAATCGAAAGTGGGTTTGACGTACGGTATGACGTGTTGCTTGATTTGAATGCATTGGAAAATAATTTTTGATTTGAAAGTTTTAACCTTGAATATTCAACCTGATATGGAAGCTTCTGCCCACTCTTTCTTTCAATTTCCGCAGGCGCTTGCTGACCTTTTGAAGACGAGCCACCGAGGGTACTTCCTCCCCCCCCGGCCGGACAAGGGGCAGAGCCCACTGCAGGACGCCATCCCCGAGAGCCGCTTTGTCATGGACAGGGCGGCCACCCTGGAGCGGTGGCTTCGCCAGCTGCAGGCCCACCCGGTGCTGGGCATCAGTGAGGTGGGGGCGCTCACAACCCTGTGTTGCCGCTGTCAGACATGTCATACAGGTTGGCCCCCTGCTGTCTGTCTACCCGCCAGTTGGGCCAGCAGCTCCTGAACTAATGTAAAAGAGACTGTGCTTTGAAGGCCCTTATTGGGACAACACGTCAGCACGTTGCACTCCACTCCGCACTCTTGGACACCTGAGAGAAGGTGCGAGTTTTCCAAGTGCCTTACTGGCGCTTAATGGAGTGTCGTGTGGTTTAGTCTCACCGGCACTCAAAGGAGTGTCGTGTGGTTCAGTCTCACCGGCACTCAAGGGAGTGTCGTGTGTTTAAGTCTCACTGGCACTCAATGGAGTGTCGTGTGTTTTAGTCTCACCGGCATACAAATGGAGTGTCGTGTGATTTAGTGTCACCGGCACTCAATGGAGTGTCGTGTGGTTTAGTCTCACCGGCGCTCAATGGAGTATCGTGTGGTTTAGTCTCACCGGCACTCAATGGAATGTCGTGTGGTTTAGTCTCACCGGCACTCAATGGAGTGTCGTGTGTTTCAGTCTCACCGGCACTCAATGGAGTGTCGTGTGTTTTAGTCTCACCGGCACTCAATGGAATGTCGTGTGGTTTAGTCTCACCGGCAGTCAATGGAGTGTCGTGTGTTTAAGTCTCACCGGCACTCAATGGAGTGTCGTGTGTTTCAGTCTCACCGGCACTCAATGGAATGTCGTGTGGTTTAGTCTCACCGGCACTCAATGGAGTGTCGTGTGTTTTAGTCTCACCGGCGCTCCCTGGTACCTCGGCTACTGCAGCGGTGCCTGCTGCCGCCACTACGGCAGCCGCGCTCGCCTGACTGTCACCGCCTTGTATCCTTAATGACTGGCCAAGCCGGGGGATGATGCAATCTGTACGTATCATAACGTACCGTACCGTATGGACCGTATCATGGCGTACCGTACCGTACCGTACCTTATCGCTCCTGCACAGGAGCTGGCTCAGTTCCTGGAGGCGTCCGCGCCCCTCGTGGACAGCCTCCAGTGGCAGTCACTGCAGCCGCCCTCCGGAGGGGTCCTTGACGGCGTCGTGCGCCTGCCACGTCAGCTTCTGGGTACCTCCCGCCTGCCACGTGCCACCTGTCGATGCCCCGCCCACACGCACGCTGTTACTGGTACAGCCCGGTGTAGTACTTCCTCAGGCTTTTTATACTAGGCCTGGCATGTTCGTGAGCAGTGGTAGGTTTAGATGTGCCAATTAAGAGATATGACCAGGTCGATTAAAAGATATGACCAGGTCAATCAAGAGATAAGACCAGGCCAATTAAGAGATAGGACCAGGCCAATTAAGAGATAGGGCCAGATCAAATAAGAGATAGGACCAGGTGTGCCAATCAAGCGATCGTGCTGATGAAGTGATAGAACAAGGTGTGCCAAACGAGTGGAAAGGCCAGGTGTACCGGTCAAATCTGCCCTCTCCAAGCTGACGACACGATTGGCTTTGGGTCGGTCGGCATCACACGAGTGGTATCTACAGCTGGTGGACGAATCGGACACAGTGTGGACGACAGCTTTCCAGACAAAAAGGGATCACAGTCAACAATGGCCTAAACAAACAATTTTGTCAGTCAGGAGTGAGGAATGTAATGGCTCTATCTTCATATTGATCACAATATCAAGATCCCAGCGGGCACCTTCCCAACAGCTGGCACCACGTCATGCCTCCTTCAGCTGGACAGCATGTGCCTACGTCACCCTACTCGATGGATTTGCTGACTCAATCCCCTGGTCTCGTGGCCGCCTCATACATGGCACATCACGCGATGCAGCCGAAGGAGCCGAGCGCGCTTACAAGAACAACCCCGTTCTGAGCCCGTGGCTGCGAATTGTCGGTGGCGGTTTCGGCCGCAGGTCAAGAAAGAGCTGTGCCGTCCCCAGGGGAGGCTTCTCAGCCGACGCGGTCGACAGGCGACCTGCTGCGGCGCTTCAAGGAGACAGCCACGACGATGCGGCACCACCCCCCGCCCTCAGACATGGAACAGGAGCTCCAGGTCGGCTTTTATGGTACCCACCCTGTAGCAGATTCCAACCCCCGCCCTCAGACATGGGACAGGAGCTCCAAGTCGGCTTTTGTGGAACCCACCCTGTAGCAAAGTCCACCCCCCCCCCCTCAGACATGGAGCAGGAGCTCCAGGTCGGCTTTTGTGGTACCCACCCTGTAGCACATTCCCTTCCCTGCCCTCAGACACGGAACGGGACCTCCAGGTCGGCTTTGGTGGCATCCACCCTGTAGCAGGTTCGCTCTCAGACATGTGTAGACTATGTCCCACCCTGGAGTGGGTTCTCCCGGATGTGCACCCTGCATTGCGATCGTATTGTCATCGGTCCCTGTATACAGAGCAGGGAAACATGTTGCTGCTGGTGCCTTCTGCACGTTGGCTGCTGGTGGTGGTCTGTGCAGCCTGGCTGATTGTTGGGGGAGAGGAAGTAGGTCTGTGTGGTGGATCAGACAAGGCAATGAATCATGCACCTGGACAAGTCGACAAGTCGCGTCCAGTCCGTTTATGATAGAGTACACATACGTGGAGTGCCGTGAAGCAGTGACAATGCGCGGCTCTCAAGAGTTAGTCATCTTCTTGCTTTGCGCCCCTGGGCTGGCTGGGCATGGCTGGGCACTTGCAGCGGAGGTGTACAGGTGGCGGAAAGGGTGCCTCGGCAGAGCATGGGATGGCTGCGGGTGACGAGGGGGCGATGCACCACAGCTGGGGGGGGGCCGTCGCAGGGGCAGCGAATGAAGCTGGAGCAGTGGCTACTGGTGGTCACCGACGCCAGTCGCGCAGCTGAGGCGCTGGCGCTCGCCCTGGAGGACCACGACCGTCGTGTCGGCGACCTCGGCCGCGAGATCGCTATGTTTGCTCGGTTTCAGGTGGTGGCGCTCGCAGCTCTCCCCCCCCCCTGCCTTTCCACCCCCCCATACTTTACCTGATAGACATCTTGAAGTTGAATTGAAGTATAGAGTGCAAGATGGTCGCGGCAGACCGTTGGAGGAGTTTGCAGATGAAATTGTTCAGCAAAGAATCAATGGTCACCAATCAATGCTTACAGTGAGGCGCTCTCCTGATGGAAGGCTAGCTCCTTTGCAAACGGCAGCCAGGGAATAGGTGATCGTTAGCGGGACTCTGAACATCCGAAGCATGTTTTGGTTCCACCGACTGATGTCAGGTCAGACAGATTGACGTTTGTGTCTGACACGTCTTCAATCGGTGCTCGTAATTCGTCAAAGGAGCCAGTATCTTACATAATATTACAATATATTACTTAAAGCACAGTGGACCTGCCCCTATGAGCTTCTCGATGTGCTGCATAGTGAGCATTGGCCATCGAAGACGCCTTCACAAGAGAGAGATGTGTACCTTGCTCATTCAGTGCACCATGGGAATGTGTTTGGACCTGATTTGAAGTTGCAATGTGCTTGCCTGAGACTCTCATCCTTCACGTGTGTGTCACAGGATGACGACAAGGTGGCGCCCTCGAGGTACACACCAGCAGGGGCAGCTGTGGCACGGCTTTCGGCCCTCGCCACCAAGGCGGGACAGGTGCCTCCCGTTTCCCCTCTCCTTTCAAGATCATCATCCACCTCTCCATCCTTCTAATCTGGTGTGTGTGTGTGTGTGTCTGTGTGTCTGTGTGTGTGTGTGTGTGTGTGTGTGTGTGTGTGTGTGTGTGTGTGTGTG
>JAULKR010080764.1:0-10946 GCA_032356305.1 Prasiola linearis | reverse complement strand
TGTCGTCGACAAACTCCTCGTCGGCCTGGAACGTGGCGGCGAGGCCGAGCGTGAAGTTGCCCAGATCGACGTTCACGCCGGCTTCGATCTCGTCGGCGAAGGCGTCGCCGGCACCGTTCGGCTCATCATCGTTCGGCGCTCCGGTAAAAGAGGCGGCATAGCTCAGGCTGCCGCTTTCCCCTTCATATTTGAGCACGCGTGTCTGGCGCGGGCACTCGAACTGTGTCGCTACCCAGCAGCTTCCCCAGTAGGCGATGTCGGTGTAGGCTGAGATCATGTCGTAGAAGGCGGTGTACTGTGCGCCGATCTTGACCGCCCCGAAATCACCCGACAGTCCGATCCACGCCTGGCGGGTGCGATCGATACCCGAGTTGCCGCGATCGTTCTGATCGGGATTGACGCCGAACTCGAGGTAGCCGATGCCGTTCAGCCCGTTCTGCAGCTCGGTTTCCCCACCCCAGCGAATTCGCGAGCCCAAGTTTGTGACTGCGAAATCGAGGTCGCTCCCATCCGCATCGACCCCGACGAGACCGATCCGGATACTCGCGTTGAGCCGATTGTCCAGCTCGCAACTACCGTCCCTGCCGGACTCGTCCTGACAGTTCATCGTGGCAGCCTGCCCGTAGGCAAGGCCTGACACGCCGAACAGCAGGAGCGACACCGGTGCGAGAAGTCTGCAATGCATGGTTGTCTCCATTGGCGATGCGACCGCATCGTGATGAAGTCTACCGTAGGGCTCACGCCGTTGGCGATGTCGTGGCGGGCGACCGGGCGGCGCCGAACGCGGTGGCTCGATCGAGGTCGACGGCGCGTCAGGCTCTGGCGTGGGGCAGTGCACCGTGTCGGTGCAGACGGCTCCACTCCGCCGGGCGCGCCCGAGGGCGTTCTGGCGCTCGACGCGGAAGCCTCTTTCGCGACGAGCCGGACGCGACGAGCCGGACGCGACGAGCCGGACGCGGGGATCGATGTCGTGACGTCGTGTCGAGCACAGGCTCGGATCGGCGATGATGGGGGACGATCGCCCGCCCATCGCCTGGCCTCTGCCGACATGCCGCTCACGCTCCACGATTTCGTCCACGCGGCCGGACACGCCGACGACAGCATCGCCGGCTACCTCGAGCCCGGCGAGCGACCACGCTTTCTCTACTGGCACTCGTCGAACCCGATGCTGCCCGCCTTCCTCAACTGCCTCGAGGACGGGGGCGACATGCGACGCGTCTACACCAACCACGAACGGGCACCGTGGGCGAGGCCGCGCGGCCCGGGTGTCAAGCGCCGGAACAACCTCCGCGCCGACGAGGGGGACGGGCGCCTGCTGGTCGAGCCCGTGCCGATGACGACCCGGCGGTGGCCGGCTCGAGTGGTCGGTCACGGCGGAGCGGCGCCGCTGTCGGGCGGTCTGCACGCGGCGGCGCGCTCGCCGGCGACGGGCTCCGGCTCGTCCGGCCAGCCCGCCGGGGCACCGCCGACAGGTGCGCTCCACCGCTATGCGCTCCTCGCCCGGACGCTGATCGCGATGAGCGCGGGGAGCGGCTTCGCAGGTCTGCACGATCACGTCGGCGCGGTCCTGGTCAGTGACGCGGGAAGGATTCTCGCGGCCGGGATCAACACGGGAAGTTATCGCCACGCCGAGGTGAGCCTGTTGTCGTCCTGGTTCCGCGACCACCCGGAGGCGCGTGCACTGCCCCCGAGGTGCACCATCATATCAACCCTGACCCCATGCCGGCAGTGCACGCGCTACCTCTCGCTCGCGAAGGCGCCCGATACCCTGATCCGCTTCGACGAGGCGGACGAGGGTCGTTCGGGTCGGATCGGCGAGCGGATCGCCGAGCGTCTCGACGGGGAGCGGTCCGCGTTCGCGCTGTCGGCCGGGCGGCGGACCGACGATCTTCCACCGCCGGGTGATCGGGCGATGCCGATGGCCGGCCGTGCCGCGGCACCCCCGGCGGCGAACGCCGGGCAGCGGGTACGCGAGGCGCAGCGACGCTCGATCCGCAACGGTCGGCGTGGAGAAGGGGGCGGTGCGTCCCGGATCGAACGATCCCTGGATGCTCGTCGAATCCTGCTGGCCGGTGCCGATCGCACGGGGGGCGCCGGGTCCCGCGGGCCGGTCGTCGATGCCGCCGACGAAGGGGCCGAGGCCGCCGTATCGGCCTACCTGGCCGAGTGGGTCGCCGGTGCGGAGCGCGTCGCGTAGGCGGCGGACGGCCGTCGCACGCGCGAGCGCCCCCGCCTTCCGCTCGGGCCGGGCGTAGCCTGACGTGCCGTCGGATCGCCTTCTGATCGGCCACGACAAGACGGATGGGAGCGACGAGGCGGCACGTCGGAACCGCCCGTCCTCGCTCATGCCCGTCCCGCGGTGCCGGAGCGCGTTTCCTTCTCGAGGTCGAGCGCGAGCCGCCGAATCCGGGCGAGCACATGCCGCGCATCGCCGAGTCGTTCTCCTCGCGAGCGAAGCGGTCCGACAGATTTCCGGCGGACTCGCCATCGGTGCGACCGGCTCTCTTGCAGCGCCATGTTTCACAGTGTTTTTCAAGTTCGAACCGGAGGGCGAGTAAAACCTTGATGTAGTATTCGTAACGTCGGCGAGTGGTGACGGCGTGGGCCGAGGCTCCCGGTTCGACCGGGATCGCCGGTGTCGGCCGGAGAGGCGGTCGGAGGTTTCCTCCGTGTGCACGATTCGTCAGCGCTCGCCGCGCAAGGCGAAGGACTGCGCCCACTACCCGAGTCGCCTCTATCGTCTGTCTGCCTTTCCACCTGTCTTCCTGTCTTCGGCGTGCGGTTCTTGTCCGCAGGATAGCCATCGGCGTCGCCACCGCCGCGTACCGGTGGGCCTCCTTCCCATCAACCACCATGTCCGTCGGATCGCGTCCGGCCGAACCACGATCATGCGTTCACGTCGACGTGGCGCCATCCACTCGCCATCGTTCCGTGTCGAGGTCGGTCGATCATCTGCATCCGGACCGTCACGCCTACCTCGATAGGGCGTCCGAACCACATCCCGAACCGAGCGGAAGGTCGAACTGCCGTGAAAGAATGATGGTGAACGCCGACGTCATGCTCGACTTGAACGACCGAGAAAACGTTTTCGGAACCGTCTTCGAGCACGCGCCATCGGCTCTGCTGATAGTCGATCTCGACGCTTCGCTGGTCATGCTCAACGCACGGACCGAAGGCATCTTCGGCCGCTCGCGCAAAGAGCTGTTGGGCCGATCGGTGGAGCGGCTGGCGCCGCGGGATGGCGAGGAGGAGATGCGCCGGGTTATGCTGTCTCCGATGGGACCGCTGCCGTCGCGGCTCGTGCGCACGGTCGTCGCCTGTTGCCCGGATGGTCGACGCATCGTACTCGAGGTCGAACCGAGACTGATCCGGATCGCGGACGTGCCGCTCATCCTCGCCTCGGTCGTGGACGTCACCGAGAAGCTGGCGAAGGAAGCCGAGCTGAAAACCGCGGTCCGCGAGAAGAATCTGCTGATCGCGGAAATTCATCACCGCGTCAAGAACAACTTGCAGGTGATCTGCAGCCTGTTCGAACTGCAGAGGGCGAAGGTCGGCGATCCGGCGCTGCAGGGGGTGCTGAGCGACAGCTACGCGAGGGTCGTCTCGATGGCTCTCGTCCACCAGGCCGCCTGCCACGCGTCCGACATCACGCGCATCGACTTTCGCCGTTTCCTCGAGACCCTGCTCGACAGGGCGCGGGAGCTGCACGACGATGCCGCGGGGCATGTGCCGCTCGAGCTCGACGCGATCGATCTGAGCCTGCCGATGGACCTGGCGATGCCCTGTGGCCTGGCCGTGAACGAGCTGCTGGGCATCGCCCTGCGGCAGTCGGCGCACCGCCAGGCTGCACTGAAAGTGTCGCTGTCCGCACCGAACTCGAAGAGCGGATGCCTGAGGCTGCAGTTCGTGACGCCGGCAAGGCCGTCCGTGCGGCAGCGGGAGAGCGAGCTCGGCGAGCGGCTCGTCGAACTGCTGGCGGCCCAGGCTCGCGGTCGGCTGCGATTCGACGAGCCTCCCGGCGATGCCTGGTCCTTCACCTTTCCCGTCCACGAGAGCTCCGAAGACTGACATGTCCATGCCTGCCGTGATGATCGTCGAGGACGAGCGCATCGTCGCCCTCCATCTGCACGATCAGCTCCTCAGGCTCGGCTACGATGTCCTGAGCACCTCCACCAGCGGCATCGAGGCTCTCGAACGCCACGAGCAGACGGATCCGGACATCGTGCTCATGGACATCCGGCTCGAGGGCGAGATCGACGGCATCGACACGGCGGCGCGGATGACGAGGAACAAGAGCACGGCCGTCATCTACCTGACGTCCCACGCCGAGGACGAGACGATCGCCAGGGCTCGCGGTACCGACCCCTTCGGTTACCTGATCAAGCCGTTCTCGGAGCGAGAGCTCCATGCCACGATCCAGATCGCCCTGCAGCGACGTGCCGGCGAGCAGGCCTTGCGCACCAGCGAGAACCGGCTGCGCCTGGCGCTCGATGCGGCGGAGATGGGATCGTGGGAGCTCGATCCGTCCGAAGGGCGCATGTACTGGGACCGCCAGACCGATCGGATCCTCGGTTGCGATCCGGAGAAGCCTCGCCGGCACTGGCGCTCGCTGGCGCAGCTTCACGTCCATCCGCAGGATCGTGCCGCCGTCGAGGCGACGCTGGCGGACCTCGGCGAGGACGAGCCGCTGCGACGGATCGACTTCAGGGGAGTGCCGGATTCGGGCGAGGTGCGCTGGTACCGCGCGCAGGCCAAGGCCTTCCGCGGTACCCGGAGCAGCGTCAGGCGTATCGTCGGCGTCGTGCAGGACATCACCGCCACGCGTGAGGGCGAGACGAGGTTGCGTGAGGCGGCGAGCGTCTTCGAGACGACCCGCGAAGGAATCCTGTTGCTCGATCGGGATCTCAGGGTGATGGCCGTGAACCCCGGCTACTGCGGCATGACGGGTTTCACGGAGGCCGAGGTTCTCGGTCGATGCCCGCCGCTGCTGTCCACCGACGAGTCGTCCGCGGCGGCGAGCCGGGAGGCGATGAACGCGCTCGGTGCCGACGGCCACTGGCGCGGTGAGCTCGTCGGCCGGCACCGCGACGGCGGCGCGCAGATCCTCACGGTCGATCTGGTGTCGGTCAGGAACGAGCGGAACGAGTTTCTCCACCACGTCGCCGTGCTCTCCGATGTCACGGCGCTGCGCAGGGCCGAGGAGGAGCTACGTCATCTGGCCCACCACGACAGTCTGACGGGCCTGGCGAACCGGGTGCTGGCCATGGCACGGTTGCATCACGGTCTCGAGCGTTGCCGCCGGCACGGCGGACGCATCGCCCTGCTGATGGTCGACATCGATCACTTCAAGCAGGTCAACGACAGCTACGGGCACAGCGCCGGTGACGAGCTGCTGAAGATCATCGCGCGACGCATGGTGGAAGGAACGCGTGCGGAGGACACGGTGGCCAGGCTCGGCGGCGACGAGTTCATGATCATCTTCGAGAGCGTCGGTCGGGACGCGGACGCGAGTTCGTTCACCAGCAAGATCCTGGAGTCGGTCGCGAGGCCGATCACGGTCGCCGGGATCAGGCTCGACGTCAGCGCGAGCATCGGAGTCAGCATCTTTCCCGACGATGCCGACAGCAGCGAGGATCTCATCCGTACCGCCGACACCGCGCTCTACGTGACCAAGGAGGGAGGTCGCAACGGCTTCACGTTCCACTCGCCGGACATGCACGACCGGATGGATCACCAGCTCTCCCTGGAGCAGGATCTGCGGCGCGGCATGGCCAACCGCGAGCTGCAGCTTCATTTCCAGCCGCAGATCGACCTCGAGTCCGGCCGGATAGTCGGTGCCGAGGCACTGCTGCGCCGCCTGACCGAAGACGGCTCCCTGCTCGGTCCGGAAACCATCGTGCCCGTGGCCGAGCAGGGCGACCTGATCGTCGAGATCGGTGACTGGGTGATACACGAGGCCTGTCGCCAGATCCTGGCCTGGCAGTCGATGGGGGCGCCGCCCGTCAGGGTCTCCGTCAACGTGTCGCCGTTGCAGTTCCAGCACGACAGCCTGTTGCGCACGTTCTCCACGCTCGCGGAAATGCACCATGTGAACAGCGATCTGATCGAGCTCGAGATCACCGAGAGCACGCTGCAGACCGAGCCGCGAATCCTGCAGGTAGTGCACGAGCTGGCCGGCATGGGAGTCAGCTTCGCCATCGACGACTTCGGCACCGGGTTCTCCAACCTCAGTTCGTTGAAGCATCTGCCGCTGAGTCGCCTCAAGATCGACAAGTCGCTGGTCGAAGACGTGCCCGGCGACCCGAGCGATGTGGCGATCATCGAGGCGATCATCGCGCTGGGCCAGCGGCTCAACCTGAAGCTGGTCGCCGAGGGTGTGGAGCGTCGGGATCAGCACGACTTCCTGATCGAGCACGGCTGCGAGGAGGCTCAAGGCTACTACTACGGCCGACCCATGCCCTCCGATGAGTTCCTGGAGATGTTGCTGCGCGACGAGGGCGGTTTCGCTCCCGCCGCGGGCCGGTCGACGCTCGGATGAGCGGCACCGGCGAACACGACGTGCCGCCCGGTCGTGCGCCGCGTGGCCCGCCGCGGACTGCCGCAGTGACCACGTGCACGCCGTGATGACGCCTCTTGCCCCGGAACGCTCCCGGAAGGCCGTCGACGGCTCCTCCTCGCCGCGACGAGTGCTCGACGAACCCGAACCGATCACTGGCTCGGCCGGCGCTCCCGAAAGATCGAGCCGCAAGGAATTCGCCGCCGCCACCCTTCCCGCCAACGTGATCGAGCACATGTGGAAGCCGATCAGGCGCGTCTTCGTCGAACCGTCGGCGCCGCTGCGCTACTCCGCCATCGCCTGCACGATCACCGGTCTCGTCAGCGTGCTCGTCCTGCTCGTCGGGTGGGGACTCGATGTCGAGGGCCTGCGTCGCGTGAGCTCCGACTCCGCGTCCATGGCGCCGAGCACGGCGATCTGCTTCGCGATGATCAGTGCCGCGCTGCTCGTGCGCATCGCCCCAGACGATCCGGCACGACCCGCCTCGAGGCTCGCGCTCTCGGTCGCGACCATCGTCGCCATCGTCGCCGTGATCGACCTGTGCGTGATCCTGAGCGGCTCGGCGAACGGGATCGACGGGTTTCTCATGCCGTTGATCGAGCTTGACCATTCGGCGTCGATGGCTCCGGCGACCGCCATCTACTTCCTGTTGGCGGCCTTCTGCCTCGCCGCCCTGTTGCGCGATCGGGCACCGTACGGCGGATGGGTGGTGGCGGTGGCCACCGCCGGTCTGCTCGGTGCCCTCGTCGCGCTGGTGGGCTATGCGTTCGATACCGAAGCGCTCTATTCGCTCTCGATCTTCGCGGCCATGGCGCTGCACACGGCGCTCTGCTTCGCCGGACTCTTCATCGCCATCCTGCTGATGAACGCCGAGCGCGGCTGGGTCGGCATCCTGAGGCATCCGGGGGCGGGCAGCGTCGGCGCCCGCCGCCTGTTTCCGATCGTCGTCGCGACTCCACTCGCGCTGTGCCTGCTCGCGCTGCTCGCCTCCTCCCGGCTGCTGGAGATCAACTTCGTGCTCGCCGTACTGGCCATCGCCATCATCGTGCTGCTGGCGAGCGCGGTGCTGCGCAACGCGGTCGTCGAGAACAGGGCGGAGCTGCGATTGATCGAACTGGGAGAGCAATTGCGTAGCGCCGTGGCCGATCGCGACCTGCTGCTGGGCGAGGTCTATCATCGCGTCAAGAACAACCTCCAGCAGATAAACGGGCTGTTGCAGATCGAGGCGCGCGGGCTGGAGGATCCGATGGCACGCGAGGCGTTCCGGGCCACCGCCGAGCGCGTCCGGTCGATGGGCGTCGTGCACCGTCTGCTGATCTCTTCCGGCAATCCCGCCAGCGTCGGCACCTCGCGCTTCCTGCGGTCGCTGTGCGACAACATCGTGACGACGGGAAGGGGCACGGCACAGAACGTGAGAGTGGACGTCGAGGCGGTCGATCTGCCCATGCCGATCGACACCGCGGTCGCGATCGGCCTGCTGGTCAACGAATGCGTGACCAATGCCGTCAAGCACGCGTTCCCGAATCGTCGCGAAGGTAGCGTGCGCGTGCGCTTTCGGCTCCTCGACGGCGATGCCGAGCTCTGCGTCGCCGATGACGGCGTCGGCATGCCGGGCGCATCGGACGACACGTCGTCGTGCGAGCACGGTACCGGCACTCTGCTCATCCGCGGCCTCGTCGGCCAGCTCGATGCGAGAATGACGCTCGAGGTCGATGACGGCACCCGAATCCTGATTCGAATTCCTGCCCGGATCCTGGAGACATCCGCACATGCCTGACGCACGCCGCGTATTCATCGTCGAGGACGACTTTCTCGTCACCGAGTACCTGAGAGAGCTTTGCGAGAACGACGGCCAGATCGTCGTCGGCAACGCTTCGGAGGCGAGTACCGCCCTGCGCCTGATCGACGAGCTTCTTCCGGATTTCGTGCTGATGGACGTGCGTCTGAAGGGCGAGCGGGACGGCGTCGACCTCGCCCTGTCGATCTACGAGCGCCGACCGCGGACGCGCGTCGTCTTCATCACCGGGTCCAGCGAGCCGTCCACACTCGAACGCATCGACGAGGACCACCCGTTCCGGGTTCTCATCAAGCCGATCGACCCGGTCGATCTGCTCGACGCCCTCTCTGCCTGAGCGCCTTCGACGCGCCCCACCTTCGCCGCGTCGGCGCATCTTTTCCAGCAAAGGTGTCACCTTGTTCCAGCGCAGGTGTCACCGGAGGAACGCCGTGCCCATGCGAAGGTCGCCGCTGTCGGGCGGAAGGCAGCATGAAGCTCGCCGTCGGAAGGTCGAGCATCCAGGACCGCGTCGGAAGCGGCGCGTGGGGAACCACGGCACTGGAAATTTGTCCCCCGCGCCCGATCGCCCCGGACGCTCTCGTATCGTCGTGCACTTCGATACGCGATCAGGAGTGTCAGCGCTGATGAGTTCGTCGAAGAGCCGGGACGAGATCTGGGACGAGTGGCGGGATCTGGTCAACATGCAGCCGAAGGAGCTCGAGGAATTCCTCGGGAGCGAGGAGAGCAAGCGGGTAGGCGCGGACAGTGGCGACGGCGAGAGCAAGGGCCACAAGTCGGGCGAGCGCATCGTCACGATCAAGCGCACGAACAAGGACGAGCTGAGCGACGATCAGTGGGACCACATGGCCAGCGTCGTCGGCTACGTCAAGCGGCACAAGAGCCAGGGAGGGCCGGACGGCGACGTCGAGACGAGCGACTGGCGCTACTCGCTGATGAACTGGGGACACGACCCCTGCAAGGAGGAATGAGACCGCGAGCTTCGGTTTCCACTCCGCGGAAGAGCGTTCGTCTCCCGATCAGCTCGATGCCGCCGCAAACGGTTCGGTCGACACCACCGACGGTTCACGACATCGTCCGTAGCATCTGCATCTGCATCTGCATCTGCATCTGCATCTGCATCTGCATCTGCATCTTGCGGTCGCAGGCTCGGGGCATGGAAGCTTCGCTCGTCGGCAGCAGCCCCTTCGTGAACGAGTTCGCGAGCGACGCGCCGGTTCGCGTCGCGCACCTCGTGCGACGAAGGCCATCGGACCATGGGGCACGGACGCCGGTGAGCGGTATCTCCCGGGAAGATGCTGGTAGTTCTCGCACCCACGTCGGGCGTCGGTCGTCTCGGGCACGTGTCGGGTCGTGACGTCCACCGACATCCTCATCCTGGCCGGCAAGCGACCGCGTCCGGGTACCGTCCTCGCCGATGCGCGGGCACGCCTCGAACGCCACGGCCTGCGCGTGTCCGTCGACTGGCGCGACCCGCTCGATGCGCTCGCGGTGGCGCGTGCCGCACTGCTCGTACGGGCGCGGGTCACCCGCGGAGACCGCCGCGTGATCGATCGCGGCCTGGGCACCGTCGCGACGGCTCGCCGGATCTAGATAGCCGACGTGCCGGACGCGGGCGCCGAGCGGATCGCGCATGCCGCAATCGTCGAGGATGTCGTACAGCGCTGGGTCACCGTAGACCCACACGTCGTCGAAGCGACGGCGAACCGTCTCGAAATTGCGCTGGCGCAGCCACTGGAGACGGGTCACGGCGCTCTCGTCGATGACGTCGCGGAGCCCGAGCACGATGCGGCAGAGGCCTCGCGTCGAGAGCATCGCCAGCGTCTCGTCCAGTCCGAACCGGGCCCCGCGGGGCACGTTGTCGACGATCAGCAGGTCGGGGTCGAAGCCCTCGGCGGCGCTGCGGATCGTGCGGGCGCGCATGCGCGCCCGCCGCTTCAGGTCGCCGCCGAGCTCACGTGGCAGATAGCTGCCGTCGCCTTGTTTCGCGTAGGTCGGCAGGGTGACGATGTCCGTTCCGGGCGGCAGGGCGAAGGCCCCCGCTTCGCGCATCCCGCCGATCAGCAGGATCTCCGGCCGAGGGGTGAGCTCCGACAGCGCCGTGGCGATCAGCAGATTGCGACGCAGGTGGCCGTATCCCAGCGTGTCGTGCGAATAGAGCATGATCCGAGGCGCGCGATCGTGGCGAGGCGGGGCGTACGATGACATCGGTGGCTCTCTCCGGCGGCTTCGGCAGGCTGGTCCTCGACGCGAACTCCCCAAGACCGGGAAGGGGCAGCGATGGGGCCGTACGAAAGCGGCTGTTCATGGAAACGTCACACGCAGGGTACGGGCTCGCGATCGGCGGAAAATTAGAGCTTCCTCAGCGGCGAATTAGAAAACCCTTAGAAGCGCGTCGCCCCGCTGGAACGGCCGGGGTCATTGCCGTAACGTCATCATTCGACAAGGGGAGGGGTGGCGGGCGGTCGGCGGAAGCGCACGAGACGTGTCGACCACCTCACGGGAGACGGGCTTGCGTTTTGGAACGAAGATCGTTCTCAGTCTCACGCTGGTCGTGCTGCTCGCGGCGAGCGTGTCTGCGGTTCTGCTCGCGTT
>JAULKR010080653.1:0-10951 GCA_032356305.1 Prasiola linearis | reverse complement strand
TGTGTGTGTGTGTGTGTGTGTGTGTGTGTGTGTGTGTGTGTGTGTGTGTGTGTGTGTGTGTGTGTGTGTGTTTGTGCGTGTGTGTGTGTGTGCATTTGTGTGCGGGCAGGCAACGGGAAGGGGGGGGGGGGGGTGTTTAAGAATGTGAAGCTGGTGTGCACACGTGGATATGCGCGCGTGGACAGTATGCTCAGTTGCAATGTGCTGGTCTTGATATTTGTCCTGAAAGCGGAAGAGGAGGCGTAGACTGAAAGCCTTGGCCACCTTGGCTTTCAGGTGCTGCAATTCTTGCAACGCAGCTGGAAGCTGCAAAAGCTCAGGTGGAAGCTGCAAGGAAGGACAACATAGCATTAGTAGAGCGCCTGAAGTTCGTGCAGAGCTTTCCAAGAGACAGTAAGTGCTCTGAACGGAAAGGATTAGTCGATGTCAGCAACCCTTGGCAATGTGTCGTCTGATGGGCCCCCGATGCTCACGGTACAGCACATGACGTTTTTAGATGCATTCGGAGGGATGTGTACCTGTGTTTCATCTCCTAATGGCATCTTCTGACCTGAAGAGCTGTGACTGCGATTTGACGCAGAGGGCGACACCGGTGTCTCTGCAGCAGAGTCGCGGTATGCAGCCTCGTATCAGGCATCCGTCGATCCATTCGCAGCTTGGCGTTCTCGGTGAGCCACTGCCAACTCCTTCAGGCCAAGCTGCGCATCGACCACTGTGCACCACAGTGTCATCTTATTCTACTGAGTCACTGCCGGGGCATGCATGCATGTGTGCCTCTGGACAGTCTTCTGGAACGCATTGAAGTGTTCGTTCATGGTGCCCTGTCATCAATTCGCCTCGCTCTCCCCACCCTTCCCTCCTGCCTCTGTGCTTGAATTAGCGAGCACCAGAGGCAAGAGGTGCGGTGCGATACAAGGTATCAGGGCGCCACGTGACACTGTGGAAGGCGGACTGTGTCGACTGCATGCAGCATGATGGGACGGGTGAGGTGACACAGCTGCCGATGCGACCCCTCTCCTCTCGAACACCACCCTGCCTAGGCTCAGTAGACTCTGCAGGACATGCGGTTGCCTGTGGAACTGCAGAATCATTGGAAAATGAACATGCTGTCAGCTTATCAAATTCAGATGGTGCAAACAATTAACATAGCGTGGGTTCTTCAGCACACGATGCGTGGGAATTCATCGCTTCATGTGTCCCGGAGACACCCTGGAGTAGTTGACGCTGATGGATGGATGCTGTTGCTATGCCAGTGCGGTCTCCTATTCCCCGACCACGAACACTGATTGGTGTGCAGGGCTGCAGAGGAGAAGCGAGCTGGGATGCAAATACATGACCGCTTCCTGTATGCAGCAGCACAACTGGTGGCGGGTCATCCTGTCGCTCGTGCAGTGGTCTGCATCTACGCGCTCATGCTGCATTTCCTGGTGCGACATTATGGCTCGCGCGCTGCCGTGGAAAGATACTCCGTGAATTAATGATCCACTTGTATTGACAGACGATATCATGTATGTCATCTTCGATGCCTTTTAATTTAGGTGCGTTATGCTTTAAGTTGGCAGTGACGAGACTGAATCAGACACCAGCTCGCGTCTCAGCACCACGGGGCCCTCTGCAGTCGGAGGATGAAAGATGCGCCGTTCCGCGCAAGTCTGGCTGCACTCCCCTCTTCACTCAAAAACCGTCTCCTGTCCTCCCATGATGTGGTGGCATCGATGTCAAAGCTGTGACCCCAACAACCTAAAACCTATGACTCAGGAGGGATCAGTGGTGAAGCTTCAGGTGTTTGCGGTGCTGTCACGAGCAGCACACCACGAAGGTGCTACCCAGCAGCCATTGGTGATGGGACAGGTGCTCAGACTCCCTATGACTCATCCCTTCTCTGCTGCCACTTGCCTCGAGATGCACCATGTCCTCCGATGCTGTTCATGTGCATCCACTCGTCAGCTCGGCACAGCTGGCAGTCACGTCGATTCTTCGCGGCGATGTGTTGAGCTGTCGGAGGGCTATCACACAATCACACTATCGCAAGGTCGTTAAGTTTCAGGCCCTGACGTGCAGTAGATCTGGTAGGCTGCTTCACATACAATTCTAGCATCTACCTGAAGCACACCATGACGTGTGTGCCTATTCTCGAGTGTGACGTGTGTCATAAGCATCCAGTTCAAGCGTTGTCCATAAGGTTGGCAAGCGGTGAGTATGGTTCAGCCCTTAACAGCACTGTCATAACTCATGCTGCTTCAGCCGTCGCGCGTCTGGCTTTCCTTGAACGGTAAGGTGACATTCCTTCATGTGGGAGCTGCCCAGGGGGCAGAAGGGCGAGGATTGTCGGACCCCATTGCTGGGGCAACAATGATATCCTCGATGGCAGAGAGCAGTGGCAATGCCAGCTTTGGATCGTCGCTGAGGGGGATTTGATTATTTGAGTACTGAGCGAAAGTCATGATGCAACGTGACGTATGTGTTGTAGGTGGGAGTCAGTGGGACTCCCCGCTGCTCTGCTGAAGCTCGTCTTGTTCAAACTGCATGTCCGATGCTTGTGGTACTGATGAAATTACTAACAGCAATCTGAAAGGTGCATTTGGAGCAATGCTACGGATCATTCGCAAGTTACTGCTTCTCCACTGCTTTTCGATTGTGGGCGATGTTGTGGTGTGTCCATACGATAAAAATCTAATTTCAGATTTCGAGACTGCAAACTTTAAGATGAAAATGTTTTTTTGCACTTGCCACGACGAAGAAAATGCCAATGGGACGACGTGCGTTACAAGACGTATTAAGTCGCTGAGTTGACTTCTGGTTTGCGCATTGTGCAGTCAAGAAGATTTCTTCGAAGCACAAAAATTGATGAGGATGCTAACTAAGTATACATTTGCAAATCATGTCAGCGTGCTTAGATTGGCAATTTGGATTTAATTCTAGAATGTTTCTCGAGTGGGAGATTGGAGTGCGACGACGGATGATCTGATCTCATGTTCACTGATTTCAAGGTGTCCGTGGCCACCCATGGATGCATCAAATATGTGCTTTTGCATATATGCATCGGATTGCCTTTGGAAAGAGGCTTTGAACTTCACGTTTGAACACCTTTCGAAATTCTTAGCTCGTCGGCCAGGCTTAATAAACCATGTGCATTCTACTACCTTCAGCAATTCCAAATGCATGAACGCCGCATTCACTAGCTCCGGCAGGAAATATCGTACTTGTCCCCTGGATTGCATTGAAAACTTGGCCCTTCGCCTTCTTCGCATGTCTAGCCTGAGTCACATCGTGGCATGGCGTGACAGCTCGTTACCCTACGTGACCCTGCGTCGCGTCGCGTACGGGTCGTGACGTACAGCACCTCATGATGTGACGGCCTTGTACAGCTCAGCAATTGGCTTTGTAGTACACATTACGAGCTCAGGAAAGTCGACACTTGTCAATGCCTTGGGCCATTCTGGCTACCCTTACTAATACTCTTGAAATATTGATGGAGACATGTCTCCACAGCGATATAGATAAAGCAGCCGTATTCCCGTGCCTTGACCCTCGAAACTTCACGAAAGTGATCAAACGGTAGAGGCTAGTCTACCGTGTTTTTGCTGATCCCTGCGCTGGCGTTTAAGCAAGCTCGCGGTTGAACATAAATATCTAATTTGGATACGTCGACACTGCAGACTTTGTCAGATTATTGCTCTGCCACGCATTTCATCTTCGAGTCTTCAGATATCGAGTGTCAATTTTGAAGAGTTCTAAACGTGGCAAATTGTTGAGCGGCTGCAGGGCCATAAAGCATATACTTGATCTTTTTGCGTCCTGATCTCAAACCCCATTCGAATTCGGGGGCAAAACATTAGTATTAACAGCGTGCAGACATACGTAAGCCAATGGGCTTTGTCAATCAGTCACTGAAGTCATCTAAGATTGTATTGGCGGTGGCCTTAGCGTTTTGGTCCGTAGCCATCTTAACCCCGCGACCGGGCGAGGCCCGTGGTCTTCCGAGAGACCCAGAAACACTAAAATCAAGACGCGATGCGACGAAAAGTACATTCACAGATCCTCGGGACGTAGAGACTATGCGTCATCTTCAAGGTGCTGATGTTTCTCTCAAGCTTCAGGGCTCGCTGATGCATATACTATATAATATGTAAGCACACACACACACAGGTGTTTTTGGCCGCCATGGTAACAGCAAGCATGATTCTGAAGCCTTGTAGGTCCAACTCAACCTTGGTTCTTCGGCATGCTTATGCTGAGCCTTTGCCTTCCTGATCATCACTGTTGCAACATGCGCATAACCTCCTGTATCACTGTCTTGCAATTGTTCAACGCAAATTGCCCCCAATCCCTCCCCCCGGGCGTGGGCCTGAGGGGCCAGTCTGGCCAGTAGGAAGGTGTTACCAAGCTAACAGCACCAGTCATCAGGCTGAGCATTTTTTTCCATTGTAGGCATGGACACGAGTAGTGTCTTCGATGACGCGGGGTTAAGCATCAACACCGGGTTATCTTTGGGAACCTCGTCGGATGGCAGCATCTTTTCTTTTGGCAATGGTGGCGCGGGCAGTGCTGACGCCACAACAAGCTCCAAGTCGTCCTCGGCTTCCAGCGTTGACTCACGAGCAGTCTCAGGTCTGCAGAGCTTAGGCTGTAGTGCTTCCTCAGATTGCGACATGTTTTCTCAAGCTGATGCACAACTTTGACATATTCATGGCAAATGATTTTATGAATGGTTTACAATGCTCAAGCAACTATACTGTACAGATGTAAATCGCCTTCTTCTTCATCTTTCGGGTTGGCTGTTGCTCGTGCAATGTGGACTTCGTCGATAAGCGGCACTGCCTGTGGCACAGCTTTCTGGCTTTAGCCTTTAGAATTTAGCATTCATGACAATTCCCTTGACGTACAAGCGTACTCTATTGCTTGTCCTTCAAAACTTTGGAAGTCATGGTGCACGGGCACTTGTGTCAGAACGACCTACCGAGATCGTCTCTCTGGTACACTCGTGAAGCTCTCATGATCATGTTGTGCTGCCCGCTCGGGCTTCACCAAGAAGCAAATGTGTGTGTGTTGCGCATCATGCCATGGCCTATCCCTCAGGCTGGGGTGGCTCAGTGCATATACCTTGTACAGTGTAGGATGCTAGCATACCCACAGCTTGCTCATGTGAACGCAAGTATCTCAGTCTCTGAATATCATAATGTGTTGGCAAAGCACACACTCGCAATGTGGCCGAAACAGTCAACACAAAGGTCCCAGTCATCCGCAGTACACATTCTGCCGTCAGCGATTTGCCGTTAACGAAGCAAATCTGTTCCGGTTCCATCGCTCATATCTTCGTTTGACGTAGATCGTGCGCCTGTGGCTCCGCCATCAAACCCTAAGCCATCAATCCCTAAGCCGAAGAAGCAAAGTGGCCCTCGACCTACTAAAAGATCTGTACCCGTCTGCATCGAAGGATCGTCCCCTAGCGAGGACAAGGTGTGACCTGTTGACTCCCTCTGCTACATGTACTACTATAGTATACACAACATTTCACAACTGTAAATAGCACAGCATAAAACAACAATTGCACTGCACAATGACGAATCAAGATTTGTCTGCTTGCAGCCGTCTTGCACACTTCGAATCGGCGGTGCTGTGTCACTTTCTCACTGATCAATGGCACCGCCGGACAGGCTGAGCATCTGATTATGTGAATATCAGTTTGCCCAAGACTCGATCGTCCCGAGCCAGGTCGACCGGGAAGCAATATTTGCGTAAATGACAGAGACTGTAAATGAGTAATTTATGATATAGTGTATTTCATCATTATGTGCTTGCCATGATGGATGTGGGTTACTCTCAAATACATCACGTGAGTTCCAAAACTCATACTTCTGGAGGGCCGTGAGCGCAGGAACCCCCCCAGTCCGCACCCCTCACTTCTGATTCAGCAGGAGACAAGAAGGACAGATCCGGTCGGTACGACTCGACTAGTAGTCCTGACCAGTTACTTGAGAAACCATCATACCAGCCATCTGATAAACCCTCCGAGTCTTATCAGCCATCCGACCAGCCGTCTGAGCAGCCTCCCGACCAGTCGACCTCGGAGCCATCGCCAGAGTGACTGTCCTCGACTTCCTGTACTACAACGTTGTGCCGAAGGCGTCCTTCATGGCCTCATGGCCAATGCGGAAAATTCATTCAACACCGATTGCGAACCGAAAGGACAGCTTCTCAGCTGCAACCACAGCAACGCGCTTTACAGCGTATGGTGGTTATTCAACCTGCTTAATCCGAGTGCCTTTACACGAGCTGTACAGATGTGAATGACTTTCTGGCACTGTTCTCTTTGCGTTATTAATTACTACTCCCTGAACTTCTTGGCTATATGCACAGCAGCTGAAGATCAGCGTCTAAGTCTCACGATCACAGGACAGGATATCCTTCAAAGCTTAAATATTTCTCAGCCAGTTTTGATTTGTTTTTGGTCGTTCACCCATTCTTAATTCTTAGTCGATCTACTCTACTCTTCTAGAACGCGTCTGCTGTATGGCACCAAGTACAAGGTAAAATATGAAGCTTGTGGTACCGGCTGATCTATTATGTAAACACCAATAACTTGCCTAGCAAAGACCAGTGACCACCGGCTGCAAGAAAATCAAAACGATCCCTGTTGACGAGTGATCAAAAGCTGTGTAGCAATGGCATTTTATAACGACAATTTAGGCCATAAAATTACTGTTTTCTCTTGCACCACCACCACCTTGACACTATTGTCCATTTTAATTAGTTTGGACAATAATACAGCTTCCATCACCTGATCAGCCTGTACACTAGTAGCAGAGGTAGTGAAGTACGCAGTCATGTAAACATGCATTCATTCAAGGTTCACAGCCTCTGTACTCAGAAATGCTACGGCACTCGAGGATACCACGGTGTCCACTGGATATCGATAGTCGTCTTTACTTTGCAAAGGTGCAAGTATAGGATGTACCAGCATCATTCAGCCCACCCTGAAGCTGTTGATGGAGATGAGTGCCTCAACCCCGTCTCAGATGGGCCAGATTGTTAGCAGTGTGATCACATTGTGTCGATCACTTTCCTTATTAGCTGCAATGTTCACATGATTTTAAGATGTAACGTGTACTACATCGCACATTTGTTTCGAGAACGTTCATTCACAGGCAGCACCGCGAATGATTGCGTTAGCTGCATCGTTAGACTAATATCCGGCACGAGGACACAGAACATTTGTCGATTTAAAGCACGGTCCGGAAGTTATGATGTCCTTGCAAGCAGACATCTGATACTAGCTGCGGCATTATGGTTGCCGCGTTCCTTGCATCAGTTTACGGGGTGATTGTGCTCGCGCGTAAAGGCTCTATGAGTCAGCCTTTAATTCTAATAAGCCACCATGATAACCAAGATTATGATAGCTTCGATGGCCATTAGATTATGAGACAATGACAGCTTCGCTGGCCATTCACATCCTGCACGGCATGCACTCTTGCAGGCATTGCAACACGCCGTGCACCCGGATGTGTTCCCTTTGGAAGCGCGCAACATTGCAGGTTGGTCACTTGTTTCATCGGTCACGGACCAGTTCCCACACAAGGATTATTATCATTTTGAGCATCCAGACAACTAATAGTAATTCTAAAGTGTCACCATAGGTGGCTCATCCTTGTGCTGCACGAGTCAATTCATGCTTGCGCGGCTCCATTTCTTTCGATGCTGCTGCAGGGCTCGTGCTCGCTGCATCAACTTTATTCATTGCAGCTGGTGGCGGAATAGGTATGGCGTCTTGCTCATGTCAGAAGGTTCTTTACATGCATCAAACAGAAGTACCAGCTTGATGCTGAGCTCAACAGTGGCAGTTAAAACCACAAATTTGGAAAGGAAAGCTACCAGAGCTGCTCGTTCCAGCCAGCCAGGGCTTATGCGAGAAAGCTGCAGTGACTAATTAGCTGTAAGCTTTGAAGAGATTCATGATGTCGTTCGTTTGAGGTGTTCTCCATAGGCTTTGCAAGCCATCACAATTACGCTGGCTGCAAGTGATGTTGCAGTACAGCTTCGATTTCTGTCTGAGAAGGAAGCTGGCTGATTCATCCAACAAGCGGAAATGGGTCCTGATAACGTCATTCGCTTGCTCGGGAGTGCTTAAGTCATTCGTATCATATCATGGCATCTTTAGGCTGTCACGACATGGCTTGCAGCAATTCCAAATGCTTTCTGTTCGTGACCATAAGCACGCGCTGTCGATTGGTGTCGCAGCATGCCATAACCAGGGCAGGTAGGCCATGGGGCAATTTACGTCAACTCAGAGGATGCTTACTGGGGTCGCTTGTAGGAGGTGGCGCTCTACTGGTACCGATCTATATCATCATACTAGGTCCGTGACTGTAATCGTCACCTCAATTGCCTTCTGTTTGGCAGAGACCCATGAAGCCCCCTGTTGGTGGCATTGAGCGAGGGCATGAATTGTATTTGCCGGTGATGACATCCTCTTCACATCGTAGCATGCTGCTCAACAAGGGTATCTCCCCTTGTTGCAGCAAGGACCCCTGACCTATTCAAGCAGGAAAGCAATCAGGTCACGAGAAGATGAGATATTGCCAGATTGTTGCAGGTTTCGTGCCCAGCAGTGCTGTTGCTCTGAGTAGCATCACTATCGTGGGAGGTTCAATAGCCAATTTCCTTTTGAATGTATCCAGGCGGCATCCATCAGGACGCAGGCCCCTCATTGATTGGTAAGGCTTCGTGATCATCATTTCGTTCCTCTATAAGTACCCCCCCTTTTCATTGCGGTCAGCTCTGCAGTGTTTCTTAGCAATGCAACCACCTTGGACCTACTCATGCGTTGATGCGATGAGCCAATAGAGATTGAATCGAAGCTTAGACCCTCTTTTGAAGCAGCCGAAAGACTTGTCAGAGAATAAGTCAGGAAAGGACGTGACTTCATAGAGAACAGAAGAGAGTATGCCCAAATCCAATTTATCACATGTAGTTGTTTACCTGTTCCACCACCTGATTTTGACACTCGAGTTTGACCGATATACTGCATCAAAATTAATAGGGATCTTATATTGGTCATGGAGCCGACTACCATCATCGGAGCGCTGCTTGGGTCGTATATCAACAAGGTGCCCCCCCCCCCCTTCTCTCTCCTCTTCTCCCTCCCTCCCTCCCTCCCTCCCTCCCTTCTTCTTTCTTTCACCACTACCCTCTCATCCTCTCCACTCCCTCCTGCTAGTGTTCACGTTTCAACTTTAAAGTCGACATTTGAACGCCACCATCGAGGATACTTAAATTTCATCAGCATTTAGTTGTACCATTTGTGCAGCGGTCACAGATTGGCAGCAGGTGTACTGGCCGGTGAACGGTTGCCGGCAAAGTTGTTCGTCAAGTAGCTTGCAATTTGCAACGGCCAACCGCTCCGGACGGCTTCACTCGACAAGCCATCAAGCTAGTTAACAACAGAGACCATATGGTGATTCGATTCGATTCGATTCGATTCGATTCAATCGGTGTTCCTGACACCGCCACTGCAGTGGTGGCCCACAGGTGATGCCCTCCTGGCTGACGACAGTGCTGCTGGCGATCCTGTTAGTTGTGCTCAGTCAGCAGCTGCTGAGGCGAGGTGTGCGCACCTACAAAGCAGAGACACTTCAAAACAGGCACGGCTTAGATTATGAAGACGAGGACCGGCACTCTTCTGAGGAGGACGAACCTCGTGCTCCACTACTCAGCCGCTGCTCAGGTGAAGGAGGTCGAAGGGAATGCATCCGACCGATATTGTGCTCTCGAAAGGACCTGATGTCCGTGATGTACAGTCATCATGGATTTGGCCGGCTTGCTGGTTGGAGGACCCTGATGACTGACCAGCATTCTAAAGAAAGGGAAAAGAAAAACAGGCGCTAAATACCGTTGCGTCAGATTAGCACTCGCAGCAAACTTAAAGCCTAATGATGAAATTGATGGTGCCTTTGTGCACTCTGTGCCTCCAGCTACTTGCTTGGAATGCTCATGCTCATGCTCTGGCCGGCTTGGGTTGCTGCTCGGAGAACCCCGACTCACCACCAGCAGCGTGAGCATCCCAAGCAAAGGCAAAACAAGTACAGGCGCTACATACTGCTGCACAAAACTAAATTAGTACTCGCAATTATCCTAGGACTCAATCATGAAAGCGGCGCTCCAGTGGGTGTGCCTTTGCGCACTCTGTGCCTCCAGATGCTTCCATCTGCTGAAGATGCTTATGTTCCTGCCAGTGAATTTGATCTCTCTTATCGGCACCAGCAGCAGCTCTCAAGCATCAATGACTGACGATACGATGCAGACCTCCTTGATATGGCCAGTAGTATATGAAGGGTTGACAGGAGTTATCCTCCCAATCCCCTGTGTGATCTCCATCGACAGGAACCATCGACCTGTTGCGCTGCTTCCCCATACAGACGATGAGTTGGCAGAACAGCAATATTGTTGTCTCATCTCCTCACCACAAGACTTCTTGATGATTTACCTCCAAAGACACGACTTTTGAACACTTGTTGGGTCTGATGTGTCCCTGACATCATCTTGTCAGTCGGCAGTCATACGTTTTGCGGATGTTGTGCTAATGTAGCAGCACAACACCATGACAGCAACGCTCTTGGTTTGCACTGGGCTGCTATTGGTTCGAGATTGCGATGTTCTGCAGTACAATCGTCTCTTCCATCTGCAGCCAGCGCTCTTGTCAAGAAGATGGTGTTTGAGAGCCCTGATACGGTCTTACAGGCGAAGTGCACAGAGATCAGTGTTGAGGGGAGTGATACAGGGGAATATCGAGGGGACTGGTCGAAGCATTCGGGGATCATGTCATCGGTGAGCCTGAATGATTTTATATTCGATGACTCGGTTGATGCTGCTGGTGTGTTAACTCAACCCCCCCTCTTCACACACACACACACACACACACACACGCACACACACACACACACACACATACACA
>JAULKR010080543.1:0-10952 GCA_032356305.1 Prasiola linearis | reverse complement strand
AGGAGTGTCCTGTCTAGTTATCCACCACCCACTAGCAATTGAGGAGTGTCCTGTCTAGTTATCCACCACCCACTAGCAATTGAGGAGTGTCCTGTCTAGTTATCCACCACCCACTAGCCATTGAGGAGTGTCCTGTCTAGTTATCCACCACCCACTAGCAATTGAGGAGTGTCCTGTCTGGTTATCCACCACCCACTAGCCATTGAGGAGTGTCCTGTCGAGTCACCCACCCACTAGCCATATGGTTTATAGGGTGACATCTTTTCACCGACAACTACCGAGGTCTCCTTATCCACTGAGGACCACATGAGATGAATACTTTAGAGTATCTATGGGTGGAGAGACGACCAGAACACAATTGGTGCAAAAGCTGTGCACTGGGGACATGCGAGTCGCCTGAATGCGGCAGGACATCAATAGCAAAGGCATACGTATCGCGATTGCCATGCACAAAGTGGCAAGGCCAGCGGTGGTATGGTCTCACAGACCTTGTGAGCAAAGACGTGCATCAGTACATACGAACACTCCATCACTCGAATGTACCTTCCTGCTCACTTAAAGCTCTCGAAGTGCAGAGCAGAGCACGACGAATTTCGCGATCACTTGAAGCGTTGAGTCAAAAGAGAAGGTTTGCATGGTAAAAGTGTGAAAATTTTGACATTCGTCTCGACTAGCACCTAAACAGTGCCAGTCCAGCCAGCTGTTCAGAGGCCTAGAGTTTTGCATTCAGCTCTGCTGAGATCTTGAAAAACATATTTATGCCTTTTACTGAAACGCCTCTAAAGATGGCCTGCCGTTTAGCTTGAGCTGCAAGATATGTTTGTCTTTGACATCAAGCGCCCCCTCTTACACATTCGAGGACCAAGCACCACACTTACGAGTAGCCAGCAGTGGGCTGTAGGGTGCACGTAGAATTCGCGTTGAACCCTAGCACAGGTACACACGTGTACACACACACACACACACACACACACACACACACACACACACACACACACACACACACACACACGCGCGCGTGACCAGAATCATCAATACAATACATCATTTAAATACATGTGCCTTCATTGCCAATCCTTGTTACGTCACCGGTAAGCTTGAACTTTGTTCAAATCTCAACTTCGTAAAAGAAAACGTGAAAACCAAAAAACACTTGCCATTCCTGAAGCTTATGCCGTTGACCTAGAGCTGTACAGACATGTCTTACAAACCTTTATCATAACTCATGATGGCTCGAAGCAAGCTACGGAAAAAGAGCCGATAACCATGCGTCGGTCTTGCAACGATGGTACGATGGACGCCACGGGACATACTGGCGTAAGACGCATTCAGCAAGGGAACCACGTATACACATTTCCATCAACCTGCAGTATTTAACATATCGCGGCTTCACAATGATCTCTGAATAACCCTAAACCCTAAACCCCATAATTCTCGAAAAGATTAGACACAAGGTAGCAACATTTAATGACGCCAATTCATCTTAAAAACTTTGAATGTTATGGTAGACAATACTTCATGAAGGTGAACAACTGCAAATTGAGGGGAGTACCTGTGGATACCTCTGAGGAAAGGAAGTAAGATGATAAATATTAAGGCAGACGTTGCGTACGCAACAACGTACATACTGCCGACAATGGCCAATACAGGAATAAGCAGAAGACACCTGAGCCAAAATCATTGTTAAAGAGGCTGACGTCGGCACGCATTTTGAGTATAGTATACAGTATCACTTCCTGCTTTTGGCATGCGCTTCAAATTATATGACATGATTGCTACATTCCATGAGCAGATTTGACATCACCAACTTGCCAGAGGCTCACTCCGCAAGGTCCTCTTAGCTCGAACGTCGTACAGATACTACATGTAACGTTCATCAACATTTGGCTACATTTGACATCATGGAAGACTAAACATTTCGCAACCTCGTCAAACATATGCGCACATAAAAAAGCTTATTGCCTAGCAATTGTATCACTATTCCCTACTCCCTACTCCCTCCCACAGTCTTGAGAGCCCGTGAAGGCAGTTCCTCTCCTGCTAGCAGTACATGCAACCATTGGAAGTGATTGCTAGGGATTGCATACTGCCAAATTCGAGAAAACGAGATATCAACATGTCCACTCGTGTCCACCTGCGTTTGCTCGCATCTACATTGAATTAATTTTCTCGCGAGGGCAAAAGTCACAACCTGCATGCAAGTGCGCTAGACAAATTGGCCCTCCTTGACTATCATGGCACGCGTGCGAAGCAACACACACGCCTCTAGAGTAATGCACTAACAGAGACAAGTTGGACATGCTATTGCTTGACAAGGTATCGCTAGCTCGAAGAAAATATCGCTAGCTTGGAAAGAACTCGTGATCAAGCGCAACTTGAACACCTTATAATCGCAGAGTTATATTACATCAATGGAACAATAGCACATCGATAGCATTGCTGCAAAGCAATTGTGCAATGCGAGATTTGATCAGCCAAAGTGGTCTTACAGACAAAGCATCTTCACTTCGAGCAGCCAATCTTTTCCATTCGAGGCTGACGTTGATGAGCGAGCTTCTTCAGATGCTGTCAATTCAGCTGTAGCTTTGGAACCGCGGACAACGATCTGCTCAGGCGCGCCATAGCTATCGCTTCCAGACTCAATATCTTTGGTTGGAGCTCCGGAGATCTCTCCGGAGATGGCACCAACACCAACACCAACACGTTATAGGCTCATTGAAACAAGACCTGTTCATATTTAGGTCAAACGTTGTTACATACTCTTTGCAATCGCAAGATGATATATGCTCATGCATGCGTAGCCTGATGGTCCGGACCAGGATCCTTCCATGATCATGAAGAGCATGTTACTGACCCAAATGCCATATCATAATCCATCGATGCATGATATCATCGATGATATCATGGCGGATGTAAGAGTTTCTTGCATGTCTATGTCGACGACGTCGTGCTTCAGAATTAGTGGTCAGTGAAAGCCATGGCAGCAGCTGCACGTGTACGCCTAGCCAACAAACTCATAAGAGCGCTTCAGATTCCATGCATGCATGCATGCACGTACATGCATGCTCAGCGATACCGGTACCATGGCCGGCCATGCATGTGGACGTCGGGTCACGAGCTGTATGTAGATATCACTAAGAGTTAAATTTTGAGAAGGAAAGAACCAATTACTGACATCTGACACAAGATCTAGTTTACACAAGCACTGATGGGCTCGAAGCTTCTGGAAGTGTTGGACCGTTTGCGTTCCTGGCGCTTCGAAAGCGAAGTTTTGTGAATGTCACAGCCCTTGATAGATACCGATGAACTAAATAGTACATCCAGATGCTGTAAGCGCGTACGTACTGTGCGTGCAAACATTGCTTACCTGACATCGATATCGCAGTGCCACGCTTTCTGGTACACAGCGTTGCGAGCTGAGCGACCAACAGTGCAAGCTCTTTACTTTGCAGCACTAGTGAACACCTTCCAGCACCAATAATGTCAGCAGAGCGGCTCGTAGACAGTAAGCTCCTGCTCGAATTACCCAGCTTCGGAAGCTCGATCGATCCTCATGGAAATCCTTCAGTTACGATCATACAATCATTGATGAAATGATTGTATGCTGCAAGCGCTGTCATAGAGACAAGAGAGAATCACTGATCTCGCTCTCTGGCTCAAGCGATTGTCAAGCTAACTCATACGATCGATGCTGATCGTGATGAATTGATTGGAAACAACAGGAAATTCTGGTAAGGCCTGGGTAAGTCAGGGTTGTGGAATATACCTCAATGTTTTACTCTCCAAAAATCATGCAAGTTTCTCTGGTGGGCTACTCAAGGTCATTTAATGGGATTCAAATCTATCATCGCATTTTACATAATATACTTGTCACTTTGCACTACAACCTGGCCCTTTATGTGAGGTGCAGGTCATTTCACACCTTAAACCAGTTGTCACATTTAGCTGCTCTTGAAGTATATTAAACATGAAGATGACATGAAGTAAATGTTCTACAGTGTATAGCATTATTACACCAAAAGACGTCGGTACACGGAATCGAGTAGTAGCCGTCGTTACCAAGCTTAAGCGGAGAGAACTAATGCAAGCACAAATCATCAATCCTCAATGTATACCAAGCTTTATATGTCCCTTGACTCCAATATATTGAACTGAGAGACGTATATGCCAATAATGAGACAATTACATGAGCTAAGTATCAGTAAAGGGCCAAGCTTCAAGCTCCAAGTTGGAGCTTTAACCTCTTCAAGCACTTACGAAATGGACTACAAGCAATGATAAGTATCAAATAAAGGTACAGAAAAACATAAAGTGTTCACATAAGTCATAGCTGGCACTGGTGCACAACTACCTGATCTAATCCTACTACCGTATTTAGCGTAACACCACCCCCAACTAAAATTCTGTTACACCACCCCCAATCAAAATTCTCACGTTCCGGGAGAAAGGTGTCTGTCATCGGTCAACCTTGGACTTCATGAAGTTGAATTGATCAATGTTGTCTCTGGTCTTTGTATATTCTCAATTCTCCAAGTGTCTAACCAAAGCCATACGTACGAATTGGCTTTTCATGAAATGGCTGATGGCCTGTGCCAAGGACGCGAGCTAGAAGCCGTTGACTAGGTCTGTTTGGGCGTGAAATCTGCCAAAGTTGCAACGGTAAAGGGCTTGTCTCGGATGTTCAAAGAAGTTCTAAGTATGCATCCATATGGATGTCTACCCATTAATGTGGGTATAAGGTCGAAAATCTTGCATTAAGCACGACACTTCTTCATGAAGATTATCTAGTTGAAGTGGAGCTTGTGGAAATTCAAGGTCTTGTGGCTCTAGGTGCGCATTAGAGTCTAGGTGAATGCTTGTTGTTATAGCTATAACACTATAGCGTCACTAAGAGTGCGAGTTATGGGACATCCGACGATGGTTGTACGACATGTCACATCGTCTTGGTGGTGCAATTTTGATGGCAGCTCAACTTGCTCTATTTCCGGTTGGTCAGCCATGAGCACCTCCGGCCAAATACTTGAAAGTCCCTTTGCAAATTTGCAGAGTAAGGTGCTGGGTTAGGAAGCGTGGAGTGTGAAGCACCAAGGCACGCTGACGTGCCAGCAGCCAGCCCAAAAGTGATGTGCAACGGGATCATTCATCCATCTTGAAGGAGAAGGTATCAACCATGACGGAAGCCCCATGTAAGACTGCCGTAGCGGAGGCAATGATGCCATCTGCAGTGCTGAATGAGAAGTCACAAAGGCATGTTTCGTCATGAATTCATTCTTCGAAGGCCGCATTGAGAAGCGTAAGCCGTAGAGATCGTTGAGAAAGAGGCGCCTGTGTCAAGGACAGTACGCTCACTGGGAATGGAGCCCACAGAGACAGCTTGCAGGAAAGACGCATCAATTCGTAAGTTGTTGAATGTGCATAGGAATTGTAGAGTGCTCGCAAGCTAGGGAGCCAGCCGGATGCCGGGGTAATGATCGTAGCTGAGCAGCCATGCCCGGTAGCTTGAGAAACTCGGACAAGCCCACCGTGATTTGCACAGTGCCGAGTAGATTTGCCACGGAGCTCCGGAGGGGCTGGCTAGTGGAGGATGTTGAACGGCACCCTGCTGCAAGTCAAAGCCTGTTCGGCCAAGAGGTCTCTGCTGAGACACAATGTCAGCAACACTGTTGGGCACACCCGGGCGAACTATCATCGCCTGATTCCGATGAGGAGGTGGCCCATGTGGCGACTGGCGAGATATAGCTGGACCATTTGGGCAAGATGTGGAGACATGTCCCGACTGTCCACACTGGTAACAGATGATTGGGCCCCTAGGTTGCGGATTCGGCCTATCAATACTCTGGCAGTTGTTACTGTTGATGCGGTGACGGTCTGATTGATGGTGAGCGTCGCGGTTGATTGCAAGGAATCCCGGCGCCGTTAACAACGTTGTGGCCCGCTTGCTGCTTATGATCCTCTGAGGAACGGATGTTGGCAATGCGGCGAGTCACGAGACGGTCAATCTCTTCGTCCTTGCGGGCTTGTTGTTGCATACGACATTCAGCAATGCAGGCTACAGTCATGGCCTCATCAATTGTCGTGAAGACATGAGTATCCATGAGAGGCCGGTATCGAGACAATAGCCTTTGTGTATACTCCATTACCCGGACCTCCTCACATTTTTCAGGCAACTGACTTTGTAATTGATTGAAACGCTCCGTGAATGCTTTGATACCTTCATCCTCCATCTAATGCATCCTATCGAGATCAAGTGCAACGCTGAGAATGCTTGCCGGAACCTCGCAAGGAAGTGGTCTTGATTGTTCGGCCAAGATTCAGACAGGATGGCAGGTTGCTCCGAAAGGAACCAACGTGCAGCATGTAGTTTTAAGTGCAACTCGAATTGTGCTTTCATTACGTGTGCTTGAAAATAGCATCCATTGAGCTGAGCCGACAAGGTAAAGTTCCTAGCCATTGCGACACATCCTCATCGGGTGTACCCCCAAACGAGTCAATGTATTGTGTTCGTGCAGATGGAGTTGCACAATGGAGATTAGTGGTAGATGGTAGTATATCGTGGTGTATTTGTGGTTCACCAGGGGAAGGTGCATTGGCCGGTGGTGTATCTACCGATTGGGAAGGGAACACATTGTCAAATAACAAACCAATCAAATGTAGCATCGATTGGTCCCCAGTTATCCTTCCGTCAATGACAGCTGACTCAAATTCTTCACATTCAGCAATTTGACTAGCGGACAAGCCACTCGATAAGGTGGACTTGGGTTCAATGTAAGCTTTATCAAATTTCATATTCAAAGGAATGAGGCTGCTCGTAACATGGCGGCCAGGCGAGACGAGGTTGTTAAGGCTATAGGAGGGGCTGTGGTAGCTACGATCGTTTGAAGAGAGCCGGGAAGCGTCTCAGTTGAACGTTGCAAGCTTGAGGGCCTCATGAAGCTTGATCACGGAAGGGTGTGTCTGGATAGTGGTTCGCTTGGCGGCCGTTGGAGTTGGATCAACTTTTGGTGCCGATTCCGCCTTCTTTGCGTTGTTAAGTGTTGCCGGAAGTAGCGAGGTGCTTTGGTAGCTACGTAGCGTATACGATCGTTTGAGGGTGCTTTAGTGGCTACGATAGCTGGAGGAGAGCTTTAAAGCGTCTCTGGCTACTAGTATACTCGCCACGGTCTTTGGAAGAGGGCTTTGGAGTGTCTCGACCGAGCGCGGACGAGGCCTCACGGAAGGATGTGTTTGAACAGAATCTCGCTTGCAATTGGCAATTGGCAACTGGTGGAGTACAATCAGCCGCGTGTTTCGCTGGGTGCTTGCCGCTTACCCTGAGCGTGGTTACACTTTGGGTTACACTTTTGGTTACACATTTTTCCGGATAAATCTGAACTTCCAAAAAAGTGTAACCGCGATCTGAGCGAGGTGTAACCAAAATGCAACCGAAGTGTAACCACGGTGAACTCAAATCAGCATGAAAGTTTATTGCAAGTGTATTGGATTGAGAAGCGCAACCATTGCCAAGCATCGATGCATCGTAACGCAACTTGCAAGTCAAATGACCCTTATTAGTTCGCTATGATCACGATAATTAGAAGGCAATTGCGTCGAATGAAGTGCGTTCAATAAATTGGCTTGCGGTGCTGATACAGTGGCGGATTCCGAGCCAGCGCCGGCGCTACGAGACCAACATGAGCATATATGTGTTGAGCTCGTAGCGCCGGCGCTGCCATTTTGCATCATTGTAGATGACAGCCCGACAGCGGCGATCAACTACCGATTCATTGCAAACAACCTTGATGAAGGAAATTTGCATTGACTAGATTCGATTTTTTTTGGCCCGAAAAGGTGTAACCGAAATGCGACTGATGTGTAACCACGAAAAAAAAACACGCAAATGTGTAACCAAGAAAAGTGTAACTAAGAAAAGTGTAACCAAAAGTGTAACCACGCTCGTGTAACCACGCTTTAGAGCAAGTGACGATGTTGATGCCTTTGCTGAGTTAGATTAGGCCAGATCGGAACCGAAGATTTGGCCCTTGGCCCGGCCGGTCCCTCTTGCGGACGGTTTTGGCTTTCGCCGGCGTACGTTTTGCCGATCTACAGTTTCTTGTGAGCCGGATGGTCAGAAGTTTAAGATCTTGGCTCAGATTGTCACTCAAAGAATAGATTGCCGTGCACAAAGGCGGCTTTTCTTATCAAAGAAGTGAAGACTGGTAGCAGAAAAATGAATCGTGCCTATTAGTCAACGGAGCGTGTTGGCGTGCAAAACAGCTAGACAATGCATTACACGTTATCACCAGACGACCCTTTCCGGCATGCCCTTTGTGTTGGGACCATGAAATCATTGCCTGTTGATCACGACACCTAGCTTATTCGGTTCGTTGGTCATTTAGGTGTACCCTTTCAGGCCTTGCCATCGTGATTGATACCGGACCTCATTCAATGGAAGTTCCCCAGTTGCCAACCAGTTGTGCACCTGACAGCCAACATCGCATGCTAACCACTCGCATGAGCGACTTTGGCTTTAGTAAAACGCTATGGTGCGAATAGAATTTCTAGCACTCAGGGTTGCCTACAAATTATTGCTCCATATGGGACTCGAGCATGCATATGGGACTCGAGCTCGATAGGGTACCTCCTAACCCTGTGTGGAGGGATATCTAACATTTCACATCTCAACCTCAACGTTGTTTAAGAAGTCGGAAGTGTAGGGGTGTCCTTCATCGACAATGTCCTCTGTTATGTTATAGCTGAGATAGATCGTCGATGCCCCTAGAAATTCATCCACGCATTTCTCATTGATGGCGTCCACCATCCGGTTGGTCGGGCAGAGGATGGCACGATGTTCCACCACAGCAGCGTCTGTGTGTCTTCACTCACCAATACCCCGTGGCAAGAATTTCACAGTTGGTTTGGATCTACTTATGAGCAAGCTGGAAATATTAATAGTGTCTTTGGTATTGTAATGCACAATTGTCGTCAAGCCAAGTTGTCGTTTGCATCTTAAGGACAACTGTCGTTCGTATTTATTTTGTCTGCCAAATCAAAGATTGAGTCTCATCATTATAGTCGTAAGGTTACTGATTTGCCTTCTACCGAGGTGTGGGCTTCGAAATTGGTGTTTGTCGGTGGCAAGGATTGTCTTGGTCTCTGAGTACGATCATTGTTTGGGGTATTTTCGTAATTGCAAATGCTCAAGAGGATGATCGTTTGCAGTGAGATGGAAAGGGTCGAGGTCTCGAGCACTCATCGATATCTCCCAAAAACACCTTTGAGTCGACAGCTTTTGTAGTCATCTCGACAGCAGCCTCACCGTTCATACCATGATCCCCTGAGGTGTGGCAGGTTTTTTGCCACCACTACCGTCAATTGAAACTTAGAAAGAGCACTCATGTATTATAATAGCTGGTCGAGGTCAGTTCCAATTGCATGTCGAAACAATCGAAATATGTATACGAGACTCGCACCCACGACGAGCGAGCAAGAGGTTGAGGGTCAACCCTTACCCCCGAGAGGGTCACTAACAAGGACGGCGCGTTCCAAAGCACTGTGTTCAAGACACGTGTTCAAGAAGCACTGTCTTGAACACAAAGCTAATCTTTGCGTCAAGAGTTTGGCACTACGGCATAGAGGAGGTGTCTCCTATGCATCTGACAAGATCAACCTATTATCCACAAAGACAATGGATCAAAGCTCACAAGTTCTTCTTCTACAGCGAAATGACAGTAAAGACCAACATAGGGTCTAGGATGCACAGCATCAACGGGAACTCTAAAGTGAACAATGTGCGATTAGTGCAAGAGGACCCTATGCACCTTTCATTCGAAGCTGCGGATCCGATTCCGTACGAAACCGCGGTTATATGTCAAAACTTCATCTTAAGAGCTATTTTCGGTTGCTTGCTGACATGTTGGGCTGCCAAAGCTGCCGTCTTGGGTGCTTTTGCCTTCATTGCAACCTGCAAGGTGACGATACGGTGAGACACCACGGGTATTGAGGCATCCTATTGCTTGAAGTCGCAAAATTTGGCTAAAGGGCGGTTCGTTGGAGGGCAGTGAGATTTCCATTCTAATTGTCTGTGATAACGGTTCATGTCAAATGAAAAGAGAAGCTGCTTGCAACATCCACAAAACCGTCATCGCCAGGATTCATATTCCGAGACTCTAGCCGCCAACCTCCAACTAGCGCGAATACGAGCGCAAGAATGGCTTACGATTGACGAGGGAAAAGATTGTGCAAATTTGAGCGCCACGAAAGCTTCAACAACTGTCTAATCAATTGTGCCACTGCCGCTCGAATCGATTGTTGGGATACCTGCAGCCGTTGTTTGTCGGAGGAGGCCAGCTGGCCGACCGCTTCCCGGAAAGCTCCAGCAGTTAACCCGGCGGCAAGACCGGTGACCAGTTGCGGCGCCTGCATGCCGGAAGTGTGCTCTGATGGCGACATCACTGTGGACACATACATCACAGGAAATGCTGATGCTACACAGTAGGCTTAAATAGAGGTCATTATTAATTGCACAAGCCCTCAAGATATGGGCCTTCAGATTCGCCTTAAAAATCCGCCATTTTTCAAATTCAAGTTCAATTTTGATGAAGAGCACAGCCACACAGCTTTCAGAAGGGGAAGGATACTCAGCTTACGATCGCTGAGCACGAAGTGAGGTAAGCTTCAGGTGCGTTGGTCTTTTCAGGAGGCTCACGAGGTTCAATAAGGCACGAGATTGGGGTGTGTGCTTTAATGCTTCAGGAAGGGAACCCGCCCAACCGAGCAGCGGCAACAACAAGCGCAAGAGCGTCGCGGCAACTAAGGGCGACTCGTGCTGCTGCTGAGCGGCTGTGACTCCGGCGATGATAACCTTGAACGTGTGCGTCACCACCTGTGACCGTGACACACGTGCTGCTGTGAAGAGCGCATGCGTCGGCCAAGGACGCTGACGTCAGCAAGGATAGTGACGTCAGCAAGGATGG
>JAULKR010080432.1:0-10953 GCA_032356305.1 Prasiola linearis | reverse complement strand
GATGGGTATGTGAATGGGATCGCAGAGAGCGCAGAGCTATGGGGGGCGATTAATTCGTTCCCCACCCGTTTTTTCGACTCCGTCGAAAAAAGCTGACGGGGCAGAGATGCCGGACCTATGGCCCGGGTTATGGCTAGCGCTTTGCTCTGCGTTCCCGACTGACTCGGGACTGCGATACCTCCCCGCTCCCGACTCAGTCGGGACTGCGATGCTAATCCTTACTTTTTAAAGCTCAATTGCACCGTCGCACCCTCAAATTCTCCGAAGGCTACTTCGTGTAGGTTGGTCTGCTTTTTCTTCTTTTTGCGCTCGTCGCGGACCACGACTTCTTCGCTGAGGGAGAGGCCATTTTCTGTAACGGCACGTAGTTCGCCTGAAACCGTGGTGTCCTCATTGATCTTGACGTCGAGGGTGCGACCGATGTGTTTGGCAAACTGGCGGGGCATCGTAAGGGGCCGTGTGGTGCCCGGGCTAGAAACTTCCAGCGTGTAGCGTTCGCCGAGCAGCTGCGTTTCGTCGAGCTGTGCTTCGAGGTGGCGGCTGATGGTTTGGCAGAGGCGGAAGGAGACTGCCTCGTCACCGTCAATGAAAATCTCAATGCGGTTGTTGGCCTTCACGACCAAATCAACGAGGAATACGTGTTGGTACTCAGGGTCTTCGAGCAGTTCGTTGAGCCAGCCGAGTATCTGGGTTTTAGCGGAAGCGTCAGGCATAACACAGTCGTAATTAACGTGGGCGGGGTGGGGTGGTGGCAACCTACGTCGGGGGCTGCGTAAGGTTGGCAAGCCATTGAGTAACACATGTGGCCTTTAAGCGGTTAGTACATCGCTAATCCTTTCGAGTACCATCAACCTTACCCTATGAAGCTTTCCCTCACCACCGCCGCGTTTGTGCTGCTAGCTGGCCTCGGCACCCTCCAAGCGCAGGACACCAAGTCGACTAAAGTCACGCAGCCCCGTGCCGACCGCATCCCCACCGCCGAGCCTGTGGCCAAGAAAAGTCCGATGAACTCTGCTTCGCTGCTCACCAAGGACGGCTACGCGCGTATCGTGTACTCGCAACCGATGATGCGCGGCAGAAAGATGCTCGGCGACGAAGTTGGCTACAACACCATGTGGCGTTTGGGTGCCAATGAAGCCACCGAGCTGTTTACCACCGAAGAGCTCGAGATCAACGGACAGGAGTTGCCCGCAGGCGCACACTCGGTATTCGCCATCCCCGGCGAAACCACTTGGACGCTCGTATTCAACTCCGCACTCGGCGAGTGGGGTGCATACGGCTACGATGAGACCAAGGACGTGCTGCGCGTAGAAGTCCCCGTAACTACCAACGAGAATCCATACGAGGCCTTCACCATTTTCTTCGAAGCTGCTCCCGACGGTAGCGACGACTCCGACAAGCTAGTCATGGCTTGGGGCGACAAGCGCGCCGAGGCAATGGTAGAGTTTGATGACTAATTGAGTTGGCTCAGCTAGCCTTTCGGCAAAACTTGAGAAGCCCTCGCACGACATGAGTTGTGCGGGGGCTTTTTACGTTTGATAACATACAGAGAATTTATCTGCCTTTTAGGCGTTGCAGCCGCGGGCCAATTATTTTGTGTAGTGTGCTATTATTCTCGCGTTTAGTATAAATTTGGATAAGTATGGGCTTACTAATAGTGGATAAAACAGACTACAATGAAACTATCTGAAAATGCTTTATTCAGCATCTAATATACGTTTTGTGCCTACTGCTCCCTGTAGTAAGCGCCTATTCTCAATTCACATTCACTACTGGGGCAGTCCAAAGCGATCTACTTGTTTCACCTACGCTTAAAAGTGCAGCAGGAAGGTCTTACGCGAAGGTGAACGCAGCAAAGTTTGCTTCATTCTTCGCAATAGGTTACGATGCGCGAATCCCATGGGTTAAATCAGTTAGTGTCAACCTGAGTCTAGATTACACAATTAGGCTTCCGGTTGATCTCCTTGAAATCGGTTTGGGAGTAGGCAGCCTAGGCTTCAGCGAAGGGCTCACCGTGCTGAATGTCCCTGCCCACCGACAATCTTCGTGGGCTTGGGACGAATCGTGGGCGCATGACGAGTTTCCGTCTACACACTGGCTGCAGCTAGCCATTGCACCTTCTTATACATTTTGGCTAGGTCCACGGTGAAGTTTACAGCTAGGTGCGGGAGGATTTTACGGGGTGCTCCTAAACCCTAAGTCTAGTAGCGTAGCAGCTAGCGAATTCCCAGACTATATCCAAAGGTTCATAGGGGCTGCTGGTGGAACGGTTGCTACTACAGCTCCTTTGACCTTTATACGGAAGACTTACGGGTTGCGGACGAATACCACCATTGGATATCGACTCAATAGGTACACCCCTTTTCTCCAATACCAGTACACCAGATCACACAATAGGGCATATTATACACCTCCTCCTACGGCTATAAAGGATTCATCTCGATGGACTGATATGCACTTTGGGATAGGCATGAAGTACCTAATAGTAGGGGGCTAGAGCTTTTTAGGAGATCGCTCCATGGTTGAATATTTCTAGCTTTAGGGAATTTGCTGCCAGCTGATGATGAAGCTAGGCCTTTATCCGCCGCCGCACCCACTCCCCAAAAAAGGGATCTTCGTGGGCCCAGCGCGTACCAGGTTTCCCGTCGTGTATTTGGCGAATGATGCCGCGGGATTCGAGTGCTCCGAGGCTGCGGCGAACGGTGGATTGCGCCAAGCCAACCTTGCGGGCTGTAGCACTCGATGTCAGTGCCTTTCCTGTAATGTTGGATACCAAAACGAGCGTCTTTAATTGTGCTGGCGTGAGTCGACTCACACTCGCTCCGTAATGGGGTGCTTCGACGGCAAGCAACTGTTCGACGCACTCTTCCACGAATGCCTCGTCAATAGTGGGTTGTCCGTCGGCCAAATTTGCTGCTCGCCACGTAACGTCTGCCAGTCGCTGCACGCTGTAGGGTACATCTTCCGCTAAGTTTAGAATGTACTCCGTAGCGGTGGGGGCTATGTCTAAGTTCGCTTTCGCAAAACCTGCCGTGATGTACGCCCGGAAGTCTGGCCGTGGTACTGGTCCTAAAAAGCGCCGCGATCCCAAGCGATAAAACGGGCGACTGTGCTCGCCAGTCATCGCCATAAGCATCGACTCAGCTGAGCCGGCGAAGATGTATGCAACGTTGCGGTGTCGCTGTACGACAGCCCTAAGTTGGCGCTCAGCCAGCAAACCATCGACAGCTACGGTATGCTGAAATTCGTCGATGATGAGTGCGACCGGCTGATCTACTTGCCCAGCCAACTCATTGAGACTATTCAGTGCATCCGTGAGGTAGGTAGTTTGCTGTTCGCCACTTTTTGCGGTGACGCCTACCGCCCACGCGTTGGTAAGTGGATCGTAGCTAATTTGAGGATTCAGTGCACCAAACGTATTCTTGATCAGCGCAACAGCTGAGGTCAACTTCGAGCGAAGTTGCTCGCCAGCCTGCTTCACAATTTCAGCTGCAAGGCTATCAAGCGAGGCATACTCTTCAGCGTTCACTTGAATCACTATACTTCCCCGCCTGCGCGCCTCAATCGCAGCCGTAGTTAGAATCGAGGTCTTGCCAAACCGTCGGGGACCGATAAGAAACAGCCGCCCTGCACTCTCAATCGTATCCAGAACTTCCTGAAGCTCCTCAACGCGGTCAACAAGCTCTTCCTTAGCTACTTCACGACCAAATTGGAAGGGGGATTTCATGCACCAAAGGTAGTGCGCGCAAATGTGCGCGCGCACATCTGCGCGCAAAGGCTCGGTGGGGTGGGGTGGGTATAAAAAGAGTCTAAGGTCTAAAAACAGTCTAAGCTGACGTGGCGTCTGGTGGGCACCGCAGTATGGCCACCCTATCGGCACCAAAGCAAAGCACCCACAGTCAGCTTAGACCTTAGACTTTTCTTAGACATTTTAGACTTTCCTCCTTACCTCCCCTCCAGCAGCCCAAAGCGCAGTTCATTCTTCCCAAACATCTTGTACCGCATCGCTACGAACACGATGCCCTCATCCTCCAGCTGCGTGCCGCTGCTCGGTACCATCAGCATCTTGTCTGCTTCGCGGCGACCGAAGAGTGGGCGACGTTTGAGCTCGCCATTGTCGATGTACGCGATTACTGCAATCGCATCTTTGAACCGTAAAGCTCTCGTACGGTCATCAAGGGTTCGGGTGAGGTTTTTGGCGCTGTCGTTGTAGAGCACCCCTACGCCGCCCTCGTAGGGCACCAGCTTCATCCGTGAAAACGGCGAGATGAAATCTCGGTCGCGCTGCACCTTCGGCACCACCCACGCTTCGGTTACCGTGCCCTCAGGGTCGAACGTCAGCACGATGCCCTCGCGGAAATCGTAGTTAACCTCGATGCGACCGGTATTTGGGTCGGTACGTACGGTTTCACGGTAATCCTCAAGCAATACAGCCAGTGAGCCGTCGGGCAAAATTTGTGAATCAAGAAACTCAAAGTCACCCTCCAAACGGAGGTTGTCGCCTTTGCCGGCTGTGACTCGCTTACCTAGTGAATTGAGCAGATCGTCGCTAAAGCGCTGCGGCTTGAGGGTTTCTCCGCTGGTGGGATTGCGGGTGGCAAACACGCCGCGCAGGCGGTTTCCCCGGCGCTCAGTGTAAAGACCTAGAATTGCGGGTGGTCCATCCGGCGTCGGATAAAACTGTAGCGCCTGAATGTATTGACCGGCCAGGTCGAGCACCGTTCCCTCTGATGCCTCACCCCCGGCGGGCACCGTGTACACAAACACCTCCGAGTCCGAGCCGCCCATGGTTTCCACCCGACGTCCGTTCGCAAACACCCGCGCTGCGATGTAGGCAGTGCCCTGCTCGTCGACACTCACGTTCTGGATGTCGAGCTGATCGCGGTTCATACGCAGCCGCTTTGTAAGGTCGGTCACAAGCTCACCCGCGTTGTTAAACACGGCTACCGATATCGTGGCGGGCTGATCGTCACGCTTCGAAAACGCGCGGTTTTCACTTTGCTCTGCAAACACACGTACTGTGTAGTTACGAGATAGACTCGTCGCATTATAGGTCTGAAGCCCTGCGTAATCCTTGCGGTCAATCTGCGTGAGGCGGTGGTTTTCGATTTCCTTTCCGCGGGCATCGATAACGGCTGCGCGGATTTCGTAGCGATCCTTGTCGCGGGTTTCTGTGGCGTAGTTCCACACCACGTTATCGCCTACCGAAAACACTGAGAGCAAATCACGCGCGCCCCGCCAGGACACTGGAATAGACTCTTTCGCACGCAGATCTTGACCGTAGCGATGAATATCGAAGCGGGTCACTTCATTGAGTTGGTTTCGACCAAGCCCAGTGCCGAAACCCAGGAACCTGCCTCGCATTGCCTGGTTCGTGGAAACTTGCCGGTAGGTATACAGCGCAAATCCACTTTCGAGCGGAAGTACCTGATTTGGCGTGATGTCCAGGTTATTAAACCGTACAATTTCACTCAACTCGACTCCCTTGGCCTGGGCTAGTGCAAGTTTTGGCGAAAGCAGACCTAAAAGAGCAACCGTGCAAACAAGGAGATAGCGCATGTGGAAGATAGCTTGACGTGTTAAATTAAGACTCTTTGTACTAACACGCGCGAAGGTGATTTGCTTGTGGGGGGAAGGGTTACGCTTTCGCTAAAACTTGAGCTTTATGAGGGGAATGGATCGCAGAGTAGACCTGGCGGTCTCCGCAGAGTGGTGGCAGAGGGCGCAGAGCTGAGCATGCATTGCGAGGTGTCGCGGCCTGTTTGCTCCACAAAACCGACCCCGTAGAGATGCCCGACCTAACGGCCTGGGCCCTCTGCCAGGTGCCCCACGGCCCAGGCCGTTAGGTCGGGCATTTCTGCCCCGTCCGCTTTTTTCGACGAAGTCGAAAAAACGGGCGGGGAACCCAAAAACCAATCAATCAAACAACCCAATAACCGCTCTCAAACTCACGCGGCCTGTTTGCTTCGCAAAACCGACCCCGCAGAGATGCCCAACCTAACGGCCTGGGCCCTCATGTGAGCTGCTCATCATGCGAGCTGCCCCACGGCCCAGGCCGTTAGGTCGGGCATTTCTGCCCCGTCCGCTTTTTTCGACAAAGTCGAAATAACGGGCGGGGAACCCAAAAACCATTCAACCAAACAATCCAACAACCGCCCTCAAACTCACGCGGCCTGTTTGCTTCGCAAAACAGACCCCGCAGAGATGCCCGACCTAACGGCCTGGGCCCGTTGCCGGGTGCCCCACGGCCCAGGCCGTTAGGTCGGGCATCTCTACCCCGTCCGCTTTTTTCGACGAAGTCGAAATAACGGGCGGGGAAATGAATGAAATGCCACCCCGCACAGCCACCCAAAAACCATTCAACCAAACAATCCAATAACCCCCCTTATACCCTGCCCCCCCCCGATAGCATTCAATCCAAACCCCTCCCAGTCACGTTCGTTACTTGAACCGAGCCATGACTGACGCCCAATACCGCGAACTTCTGCCCCTACTGCCCGACCAGCCGGGCGTGTATCGTTACTACGATGCCGACGATACCGTGCTGTACGTGGGCAAGGCGAAAAGCCTAAAAAAACGCGTCAGTAATTATTTCACCGGTAAGGTGCGCGGACATTCGCATCGCACGCGGGTGATGGTGAAGAATGCAGTCCGCCTGGAATTTACAGTGACCGAAACAGAGGCCGATGCCCTGCTGCTCGAGAACTCACTCATCAAAAACTACCAACCGCGCTATAATGTTAGCCTGCGCGACGATAAATCCTACTCTTACGTCGTAGTAAAGCGCGAGCATTTTCCTCGAGTATTTACGACGCGAAAGGTCTGGCGTGATGGCTCTACATATTTTGGTCCGTATACTTCCAAGGCCCGCATTAAGATAATCCTTGACTTAGTAAAACAGTTGTTTCCATTACGCACCTGTAAGCTTCCGCTAAAACCTGAGCCTATCGCGGAAGGCAAGTTTAAGGTGTGCTTAGAGTATCACATCAAAAACTGCCTCGGACCGTGCATCGGAGAAGAATCTGAAGATGCGTACGACGCGAAGATCGATGCGATTAAGAATATTCTGAAAGGTAATTTCTCACCCGTTCGACGATACTTCGAAGCCGAGATGCAGCGTCTTGCCGAAGCAATGGACTTTGAGGCGGCACAGCAACTCAAGATTCGATTGGGGGCGCTGGAAGACTATCAGGCTAAGAGCATGGTGGTTAATCAAAACGTGACCGACGTCGACGTGTTTGCAGTCAGTATCGATGATAAGTCAGCCTACGTCAACTACGTTAAGATTGTCAACGGAGCAATTATTAATACATATACCCAAGAACTAGAGCGCGGCATCGCCGACGACGAGCTAGACTTAGAGGGCGCGGAGCTAGACGGCTCGGAGCTGGATGAGCGTTCGGCTATTCTCAGCTACGTTATTCCGATCATTCGTGAGCGTTTCAACTCTGTGGCCTCCGAGATTTTAGTGCCGCTGCCTGTTGTTTTGCCGAAAGGCGAACTAACCGTAGAAAGCGGTAAGGATGTAACGCTTACCATTCCCAAGATTGGGGATAAGCGGCGGCTGCTCGACATGGCGATGAAAAACACCGAGTACTTCCGGCTGCAGCGCAAGAAGGATAAGATCAATCAAATTAAAAAGGAGACACCGGCCGAGCGCATCGTCAAAACGATGCAGCATGATTTGCACATGGACGAGCCGCCGTTTCACATTGAGTGCTTCGACAACTCAAACTTCCACGGCAGTTTTCCAGTAAGCTCTTGTGTGGTATTCAAGAATGCCCGACCGAGTAAGAAGGACTACCGCCACTATAACATCAAGACGGTGGTTGGGCCGGATGACTTTGCTTCTATGAAGGAAGTCGTGCGCAGGCGGTACACACGCTTGGTCAACGAAGATCAGCCGCTACCACAGTTGGTAGTGATTGACGGCGGAAAGGGTCAGTTGTCGGCTAGCTATGAGATACTGTGTGAGTTGGGTCTACAGGATAAAATTCAGCTTATCGGCATTGCGAAGCGCTTGGAGGAAATATTCTTCCCAAATGATTCTATTCCTCTATACATCAATAAGAAATCCGAAAGCCTCAAGATCATTCAGCAAGCCCGAAACGAGGCCCACCGCTTTGCAATTACGTTTCACCGCGACCAGCGGAGTAGGGCCTTCACCCAAACGGAGCTAACTAGTATCCCCGGCGTCGGTGAGAAGACTGCCGACAAATTGCTGAAGGAAGTAGGTTCGGTGAAGAAGGTGCGAAAGAGCAGCCTTGACGACCTGCAGGCCATCGTGGGAAAGTCCGCTGGCCAAAAAGTATACGATTATTTCCAGCGCCAGATGAGCGGCATGGTGGCCCGTGAGGGTGGCGAGCTACCCGGCGACGGGACGGTGGTAGACTCAGAGGCGGGGGAGATGGTGGAGGAGATGCGGGGGTGATTGGATAATTGTTGAATGTTTGAAGGATAGAGTGGTGAAGGGCTGCCGCTGTATCGTCTGCTGGATGGCTGACGTGGCCAGTGGTGCGGTTCCTAGAGGGTTTAGCTGTAACTTCAACCGTGCGACCTTTCAACAGCAATGCTCAGACATTTTGGCATCAAGAGATCATCGCTGGTCAATAGCAGAACCCAAACGAGTTAAAATCAGACTACCCTTCATCAAGCCTCTTAAGTGATGGCAGGGTGGTCTTCAAAATAAAAAGTGATAGCTACCGTCTCATCGTCCGGATCAATTACGACCATCAAATTTGCTTTACTCGCTTTGTCGGAACACATGCAGAGTATGATAAAGTAAATGCCAACACCATTTAGCTATGACTATCACGCCAATTAGAAATAACGGTGATTTATCGGCAGCATTGGTGCAAGTTGATGCTCTATTTAATGCAAAGAAGGGGACTGTCGAACATGATAAACTAGAGGTACTGTTTACATTAATTGAAAGGTACGAGGCAGACAACCATCCCGTTGGCCCGCCAGAGCCCGTAGAGGCCATAAAGTTTCGACTTGAGCAGCTCGGCAGGACTCAAGCTGACTTCGCTAAACTGTTCGGGCCTACTAGCAAGAGCAGGGCATCAGAAATTCTCAATAAAAAGCGCCGACTTACCCTGGCAAATATTCGGATGATATCGAGTAAACTTGGAATTCCAGCAAGTACTCTAATACAAGAGTACGAATTGGTGAAATAAGTAGGGCAACAATCAAAAGCCCCACGCTTCCCCATTCAGAGAAGCGCGGGGCTTTGATGTTTTAGTTGGTTAGGGTTGCGGCTGGCTTACGCTACGTCACGGGCACGAATTGCTGGATCTGCGCGGGTAGCCTCATCTAGTTGGCGACCGCTGGCGCCACCGAAGATTCCTGCTATAGCTCCGAGGAGCAAGCCGATGAATGCAAAGAGTGCAGCCTTGGCTACACCGTCTGCAATGTTCCCGGCTACTTCGGGTGCGCGTTGCTTGATGCTGGTAGCGGCACTGTCTACGTAAGATTCTACTTGACCGTATGCGCGTGTTGCTCTGGTTTCCCAGCCATTGACCACTTGCATAGCCTGCTCCTGCGACATGTTGCGGCGCTCGGCAATCACGTTGGCGACAGCCTCTTTATCGGCGGCGCTACCTACTTGGTTTGCACGATTCTGCAACCGATCTATGTAGTTAGTGACGATGTCTCCAGCTTCATCAGGATTGTTGGCTGCACGATCTGCTGCGTTCTCAGCGCGATTAGCTGCAGAGCTTGCGTTGTAGTTGTCTGGATCTAATTCAGACTTGCCCGTATCATCGAGCAGTGCCGTGGCCTCGCGCTTAATGTCATCGAAGGTGAGGTCAATGTTACTGTCGGATGCAGCTTGACTCACAGCATTACCGATAGGTTGAGCCACTGACTTAGCGGCACTTGCAGCTACGCCAGCAGTACGGCTAAGCGTACTTCCTACCGTGTTGAAGATTGAGCCTGCTGCAGAACTTGCTACCCAAAACGAGAAGATTGCGAACACAGCCCATGAAAGAAAACCGTGCGTCATCGCTGTGGACTTCTTCGGAAAGCCGCACAAACGACCTGCTACCCAGCCTCCTGCAAAGAGGGCAATCAGGTTTGATATAGCAAACCAGATAAGCGCACCCGTACCAAGGCCAGCAAGCGGGTTGGATTCTTCGGCGGGGTTGATGGTCGCCATGCCTATAGAAAGGCCTAGAAGATTGAGCAGCGTTAGTACAGCAAGTGCAGTTACAGCGCCGGCAAGAATTGCACCCCAGCTTACGCGGCGAAAAGCAGCGTATGAACTAGGCCCATCGCGATAGATGGCAACGTTGTCGTGTTGTTCGACGAGTGTTTTGCGTGTGTCTGACATGAATAGATGTTTTGGTTATGTCCTATTTAAGACGTTTTTGAGCTTTCGTGGTCAGAGTGTTATAAGTAGCTATTGTATGGGGCAATTGGTGAATTAGGGAAGGGTAAATTGTTGAATTTGCTAGAAGCCTGTGCAGTAGCGCCATGCAGGGAGGCTAGCACAGCTGACAGTGTCCTCCGGCTGACCGGCAAGACGGACTCTGTCAGCCTACGTGCGCTACAAGCCGACTCTGCAGGAGGGCAGTACTGATGTGCCAATACGTAATGCCTTACTGTGGCACCCCCCCCCCAGCATGCCCTACCAGCACCCCAGATCAGCTTTTTATCCTTAAATCCTGCGAATCCTGATTCTGCCCTCGCCCCTAGAGCGGTGCCCCCCAGCACGTCCCCCAAGCAGCCCAGATCAGCTTTTCATCCTTAAATCCTGCGAATCCTCATTCTGCCCTCGCGTCAAGAATCCCCATCCCGCAGCCGTCCTGTCAAGCACCCTCCTCTATCAACTCTCATCTATCAACCGGCCCGCAGTGGGCCTATTCATCTATCAACTGGCCCGCTGCGGGCCCGCTCCCCCCACGCCAGCGCAATAGCCACCGCGCAGTACACCAGCACCGCAGCCAGCAT
>JAULKR010080321.1:0-10959 GCA_032356305.1 Prasiola linearis | reverse complement strand
GTTCACCGTGTTATAGAATCGCTCGACATCCTTGAGGAGGTGCTGGTCCTTGCTGGACACGAAGTTGATGGCGACACCCCTCGCGTACAAGCCGTCCACTTCGACACAGCGCAGATAGTTCTCCGGCTGGGTGGGCAGGTCGTAGCTGATGACCGGAAACACCTGTGGCCCCCATTTTACATGAAGGGTCTTGCAAAGAAGCCGGTACTGGGCCTCTACAAAAGCATGTTGCCGAACAGGCGGATGAGAGCTCGCAGCATCAGTCGTGATCTTCACCAACACCGCCTATCAATGACAGATGCCAGCAGACTCGCCCTTGATTGCTAACAATTGGTCGTCCAAGGCTAAGCAATTTCATATTCTATTTGTTTCGTGGCGAATACTTTTCCCTTTTCCCTCAGTAGAACTTTTCCCTCAGTAGTATCAAAAGTAGATATCACGCTCTACAATATGACTCAACCCTGTCGTGAGAGCTTTTGAGAGAAGGCGCTCTGGCTTCTTAGTTCTTTCAAGTTGCTAACTAGAATGCTAATTCCCACACGTGCTGGACGTCGATGCTCCGAGCCATAAGATCACGTGATGAGCACACGGAAGGAATCCGATCGGAAATTCCCACATGATCACCTCTCGGGTGTTCTGGTCCATATCACCGTGTGTTGCTGAATCTGTGCAGTCACGTTGCCTTATCTTGTCTGACAGCCAGTTTATTTGTAAGACAGCCGTGATCGGGATAACAGTCAAGTGATGTGCTGTGCCGAAAGTCAAGAGCGCCTGCTACACTTCTGTCAGACAATACACTACTGTCAGACAATACACTACAGTCAGACAACACGACTGCACACAAGAGAAACCAAAATAAAGTGAGCTAGCATGACTGGCAGCACTACATCTGGCTGTGCAAGCAAATTTGAACACAATTTCAAACTTCCGACACAATCAGTGTACGAAAACGGTTATTCTTCGATGCACTTAGCTGATTAGATGGTATGGATTAGCTAACTGCAATGAAGGAGCGCGCACAAGGAACGATGATCATTGCAATCGCTCTGCTCAGGCGTGCTTCAGGGGAGAGGGAGCAGGCATGGGGTGTTCAGTCCAGAGCCCTGCAATCGTCACCTCACCTTCCGGCGGGTGTCGGCAAAGTTGACAGACTGTGTGATGGCGAGAGTCTTCTACAGATCAGACAGAGTGTCAAGCTTCCACTGCTCCTTCTCCACGTTGACGTAGACTTGCTTGATACTCTCCAATGTTAGCTCATCACCCTTGACGAGGATATGGGCGGGCTTGTCCATGAAGTTGTGCGCAATCTCGAGCGCCTCTAATGGTAGCGTGGCTGAGAAGATACCGACCTGAGCATCGCAGCGAATGCTGCGAGTTAGATATCAAGCTGCAACCCCTTACAAAGCGACATCACATTTCATCGTCATGACATTGCGGCCATTATGCCATGATAGTGAAGGACAGAGTGCATTGTGGGACACATCGAAATTGAAGAACAATGGCATTGGATGGAGTCATACGAGGAAAGCAGCCGACCAAACTCTAATGATGCTGAAACCGACAGTCTTTGAGGTTCAGGCAGAGCCAAAGGTAGATGACAAAGGAAGTGATCGCGAAGACATTAAGCTGATCTTCCTCTGCAAAATGTATCGCCCGAATATAATCTATGACGTTGCACCTGCAATTTAGGAGGCAGCAGTTGAGAGATGTCGTAAATCTGATACTTAAATCCACGCAAAAGCATCTCGTCTAGCACAGAACATGGCGATGCTGTCGGCACAGAGGGCGCGAAGCCTCAACATGTCGTAGACACAGCCTGGAGTGCCGACAACACAATGGACGCCGCCCTGGAGGACGCGGGTGTCCTCTCCGACACTGAAGCCTCCCACACAGGCGCGCCACTCGACCTGCGTCTGGTCGGCAGAAAGGGAAGTGAGTGTGTTTCGTCTCTCTGCTCGCACTGACCTTGTTGCCTTCCAGCCCTCCAGTCTCAACGGACACTTATGTAGAACCGAGACAGTGAGATGGCCACCAGCAATTCATAAGTGGGATTTAGACGGACCGCAAAAGCTTTCATTGTTCCACAGGGTTCCACAAATTCTCGTGTACCCTTCATTACATCAGCAACGATAGCATGTGAGTAGATGGATTTTTTGGAAATGCAGTGTTTGTGAGGACTGTGAACTTACACAGATGACAAGAACATCATACCAGCAGGTAATCACCTAGTGCACGCATGACCTTCTCAATTTGCTGAGCGAGCTCGCGGGTGGGGACCAGTACAAGGGCCTAAAAGTCCTACTTGTTGAAGTTGAGGCTCGGCAACACGCCAGCGCAGAATGTGGCGGTCTTGCCTGTACCGAACTGTGCCTGCTAGATGACATCAAGCCCCTTGCCAAAAGGGACGAATCCCTTCTGTTGGATGGCAGACGGCATCTCAAACCCTGCGAATGGGACAAGGCAACATTCTCGACCGACCACTACCACTGCCTTTGGTCATGACCATTTCAATAATCAGTTTAATGCAAAGGCTTGCTGTATTGCAAAATCCCTTATATAATCTGCTAAACAATTTCGCATGCTCAGGATTTGCTCCTTAGTACAAGTTGTTTGACATGGCAGCTGGTCCCAAATCGCAATACGTCGATACTGCCACTCCATCTTCAGCTGACTCAAAGATCGGATGTGTTTGATAGCTGTGACCTCATCTTATTCTAGGATAGCGATCGATATATGAAATTGATAATCGATATCCTCTTTATGGACATGCCCTTCGCTTCGAGTTCGACCACATGCAAATGTCGCAGCTGTTGTCTTGGCAAGAGACGCCACACATGACAAAGTCCTTGCGAATCAACAGCAGCATCTTATTGCGTGCATCAGTTGCGAGGCATATTCAATTTGATGATCGACAAAGCCCCTTGCCTGCTGTACCCAGGTCGAAACGACTGCCGAAAAGTTGGCCATGATAGAGCCATTTATTGAAGCACACCGTGTAGGAGACTAATGCGACTTTGCCATTAAGAAGGTAACAACCAGCGACCAGCAGGGCTGAAAGCTCAACGAAAAAGCCCCTTGCAATAGCGATCCAATGTAGAATGCCTTGGATCTCATTACGCATAATTTGGTGAGACATCTGTTGCAGCTCGAGCTTTCTTTTGCAAAGTACAGTGCGAGGCTAAGAGGATCAGAGATGCAACTCCGCCAGTAAGCGTGATCGTTTCATGTCCATCAAAGGACATCAGTTGACAGAGCTAACTCAAGTGACCAATAGATACTGATGCCGGCTGGTGGGTCGTCAGCTTACTCATGACACATTCTGCCACAAACGCGAGAACGATTTCCAAAGCGCTATCAGCACAAACGTACGGCATTACACACCACCAACTTAGCATACGATGCAATGTAGTAGAAATCATGCGCAATGGGCGTAAAGCTACGATTGCTCAGAGTGCAGAGAATCAAACTGCCGCAGTTTGCCCCTGAAGATTGAAATGCGCATCTAGGGTTGTGCTAGAGCACTCTTTGCACCAGTTCTTGAGAGTCTCGAAAGTGTGTCTTGTGAAGTGAGAATTTTCCAAGCCGTCAGCAACATAACAGATGACAGATGCTCGCCCTTGAATATCCAGGCTGGCAAAGTGTACTTTGATACTGACAGTATCATACTGTGCTAACGATGGCGCACACATATGAGCTATTCATATTCTTTATCGCCGCTTGTCATACTAATTGTGCATCTGCCACCTGTTGCTTCATGTTCATGAGATGATGCAATGACATCGCGGATTGGCCAGCAGCTTTGGCTGACATGTCGAGCACCACTCTCTCTGAACAGGTCCAGCAGCTTGTGGTGCTCATCGCAGCGTGGTCAACTGTGTTTATAATTCTCCGATTCTTGGTATTTAAGAGGCTCAGCGCAACTTTCAGCAATGTAGCGGTTTCATGCATACATGCTGTGACTGCTATGTCAATGTGCTCGCTGGCGATCGACTGGCAGCACCCGTTTAGTAGATATGGAGGAGCGACAACCCCCAATCAGGTTAGTGCAATTGCTTCTCCAAGCGGATGTCTGCCTGGTCTGGGCAAAAGGAAGTATTATTGAAGTTCAACACTTATAGGAGCTGATGTTTGGCCAATGATCGTGCTCAAAATCATACACGTGTATGTATGTAAGCGCTCAGGTATTTAAAGTGGGATTTAGTGCGCGTTAGAGAACCTTGGGACAACAGCAGCCTTACCTCTGTCTCAGAAATCCCACCTGCCTCTAACCCTAAACTTATGCTTTCCTGTCAGTTATTTTTCCTATATACGGGATCTTGAACTTGACGCGTCTCTGGGCACTCTCTTCTACCTTTTGACGGTTTCATTTCAAGATATTTTTACCCTCATAGAGACAGAACGATCGACTTGCCGCAGCTCAGCCTTCCCAGGCGGTGCTTGATCCAGTATAGAGTGTGTGTAGGAAGCTGGACTGCAGTGCATTCTGATGGTTTTGGCTTATCGTTAGAGCTTCATCCGTGATCTTGCAATTAAAGCAAAAAAAATGGCAACATGGCTGCTTTACAATACGACACTCTTACTCTGCAGCTGAAGATGCTGACTGTTAGTCTGGCGTACTTCATCTACGACTCCATTGCCTGCGAGCTGATTAGTCACGATCTTCCCAACTTGCTCCATCACATCGCGACGCTTGCCGGTCTGGCAGTCGGTGTCTTCCAACATTACGTGAATCCCGCCACTTCAGCGAGTCACCCAGGCTCAAATCTCTAAAGGCTGCCTAATGTGAACGCGTTGCAACATCGATGCCACCTGTTCTCATGACATCCCGCCACTGTCGCAGCGTTAAGGCCACACCGCACGTGCCCCACATGTCGGCTCATCTGCTCCACTGAGAGTCCTATCTATTGTCAGGATGAGATCGAATGCCCAAATCGCACTAAACCAATGCCAGAGTTCAAGGCACGGTTTGCTGAGTCGTTTGCTGACTTTCCACAAGTATTAGTCTCTGTGTGCATCTTGTCACCTGTGAACGGAGGACCAAATTATTGCTGCTTCTTTCTGAGCTGATGGGCAACGAGACGAGGTGCACATCGTGTTATGCTGCGCCTAATCATTCTACCAATCCTGTCGTGCTACAGGGTGGTCCCGAATTGTGCGTCTGTCTTGTTTTGATGGAACTGAGCAGCCCGTGCCTCCACTCAAGGACAATGTTCAAGGTAATGATGTTGCAGCTCTCTGAAGGAGCATAACCTTCAGAGAGCATAAGATTTAGGATAGAGAAGATGCAAATACTCTTCTTGCTCTACTGGTGTATGGTTCCAACATTCTAAAGAAGTTTCATTTGCGCTAAGCAAGCTATTGTACAAAAGATAGGTAATGTACGTACTCCAGGACCTGTTGAACCCTAACCCACATGTTTAACCCTAACCCTAACCCACTTGTTTTGAAGTCTGAAGGAGTGCACCTTGTGTTCTTTCTTTCTCTCTCTCCCTCCCTCCCTCCCTCCCTCCCTCCCTCCCTCCCTCTCTGTCTCTTTATGCCACCCTCTCTTTTCCTCTTTTCTCTTTCCATTCCCCTCCTTTTCTCACTTCCCACTCTTCCTTCCTCCCTCCTTCCCACTCTCCGTCCTTCCCTTCCCCCGTTCTCTCTCATTCCACTCTCCGTCCCTCCCTTTCCCCCCTCTCTCTCATTCCCACTCTCCGTCCCTCCCTTCCCCCCCTCTCTCTTATTCCCTCTCTCCTTTCCATCCCTTGCTTTCTCCCTCCTAATCTTCATTTACCCCTTTTTGTACCCGCGTTCATGTGCAATAGATATAGATAGAGGAAGAAACAGTCGAAAGTAAGTGGAGCGGGCTTCAGTCTTTCAAGGTTCTAAAATTCTTTCATGTTTGGATCGGGTATTTTCAAGTCTGATGCGGTTGACGTGACCTTCTCATTTGACGCGTCTTTGTTGGTGCAGGAGTTAGGGATGAAAGACAGCGGTGTCGCCTTCGCCAATGATGTGAGTAGCCTATCTGATTGTTTCCAAATGTGTCCATTGTATCACAGTCTCCCTTAAGGTTTGCTCAGGCGTCAGACAGGGCAGCGGAATTGACTCCCTGCGAAGTACTGCCTGTAGTGTTTCCTGCTGCAGTCGCAGTCCCTTCAAAGTCCTCCTCGCCTCGTTGTGCCCATTTCTCACATCTGCAGGGCCTAAAGACGGTGTGGAAGACCGCCAAGGGCGAGACGAGATGACGTCACGTTGTGTCGTGCCAAATTACGTAATGAGTGCAGGTCCTCTTTGGTGTGACCTTCATGATATGCCGCTTGGTGGTGGGGCCGCTGGTCACCTACTACTGCCTCATCTCCCCCTTGACGAGCAACGTCGTGAAGGTGGAACCTCCTGCTGTCAATCTGCCTTCTCATCGATGTTTGTATGTCTGTCTGTCTATTACAATGTGACAAGGCTTAGTCGTCTCTCTTTCAATCTGCCCAGGCTTCTTCAGATTGTCAATTTGTATCTTCATCGTACATTGACGCCTCATCAAAATTGAGTTGCTGGATTGTGCCTTAAACAACGGCACCTGAAGGGTCCACAAAGCTCACAGCTGCTGTCAAGCTCGTGCCGAAGAGAGAATCAGGGGCGCCTGTCGTGTCCGCAGATTGGAGCAGCAGGTGTCCAGGTGGTCAGCCTGTTCTGGGCTTGGCAGATCGTGTCAGTGGTCAGCCACAAAGCAAGGTGATGCCCTCTGCTGCCACTCCGGCTGACTGATCGATTGAATCATCGATCAATCGGATAATCGTGTCCCAGCAACGTCCCTTGAGACTGTCATCCTTTTCCAGAGCAAAAGGAGCTGCAGGTGTCCGAGCCTGCACTGTCCGTTTTCTTCCCCTGTCGAGCCGATAATGGGGTTTACGTGATTCATGGTTGCGCTCAGAATGTTACTTGGGTCGACTCTGGTTCTGCAAACCACCATGCTCTGTTTCAAGAATCAACCAGTTTCAAGAATCAACCAGCTCAACGTGACATCATCTTTTCAATGGCTTATTGCGTTGGGCATGTTATGTCGATGGATGGAGCCGTGTCTCAAGATGCTCGTAGCCTCGACTTAGCCCTATTGTGGGTGTATAAACCCTGTGTGCTCCTTTCTGTTCACGGTCACCCATTTCTGGTGTTTGCGGCCAGATGTGGGTAATACTTCATGCCTCTTCCTTTAGCTTGGCAACCTGCGCATCCGGCCACCCGATTGACAGCCACGACTGCCTGTTTACAGCAGCAGCAAAAGCTTGTTCACCCTTTGTGATGCCGGCGATTCACAACACTCCAATAGATGGCAGACTGAGTCGTGAGGTGACGACAATGCGGTCGGGCCTTGGTTACAGGAAACGGAAGACAGCACGGGATAAAGCGGCTTAGTCGAATGAAAACGATCGTGCAAAAGGTCCTTGATCGCCCACCACCAGCAAGATGGCGACGATGGTCATAGCCAAATATTTCAGCTGTGCCTCGTCTATGATCTGCAGACCTGTGAGCAATAGCCTCTACAATAATTATTACACATTCAGGGCTCATTGTAAAGATCCATTGGCAGCAGTGCTCTACTGTGTATCCAACCGCTATCCAACCTTGGATAAATGTCTGCTTGGATACACTAGCTGCCCTCTTTCTGTTCGAGCAGCGCTATCAGCCGAAATACATCTTTCAGCTATGCCCATGTGGTACTAACGCTACATGTGCCGTCACATCCCTATAACATTTACCTAATTCTAGTCAAACACTTAATGCCGGTGGCTACAAAGCCGACCATTAGCAATTGAGACAAATGCTCGTATGTATTTACACTGTATATGAAGTGAGTAATGTAACACGTTTGCTGTCCAGTAGGCTCGTGTGACGTAGTCAAGCAATTTGACTCAGAACGTGGCGTTCTCTTGGCTGATGAAATGAAGAAACTAATAATGACGGGTATGTATGCTCGGTAAAAGATTTGTGTCAACTGCTGAAGTATTCATGCAATGTGTAGAAGTTGCTCGCCACAGCTAAAATATATCATCAAAAGAATCCCAGGTCGAATGCTTCAAAGGAATATTAGGAAGCTCATGCGTACATGAACAACATGATCAGCTGCGATCATGAAATTACTTGTATGAAGCTCAAATATACGCCGTACTCCAGTACTTACTATTGGAGCACCTATCATTGAGATAATGCTTGTGTAAGTCGCTCAACGGTACTGGGCCTGAGAGGCGGGGCTCGAAGTTGATTAGAATGCTCTTAATTGTGTGACCACAATTGGAAAACGCTTACGATGTTGGCTTCTCTTCGACCTGACGTTAGCAAGTGAGCGTTCCCCGCGCTCTGTAACAAACGAACCAGCACCAATGCAACAACAATTTTAGCACCAGATTTCGTTTCAATGCTACAATTAGAGGAATGAAGCAAAAGACAACAGCGATATGAAAACAAGTAAAGCTCTGCAACTGAAGTTTGCAACACAGAAATTCCGAAGGAAGATGCTAAAGTACAGGTCGGAGGTCTGCAGCCACCTCTGCTGCTGCTTTTACCCCTAGATTGGTGATATTTTCTCTCGAGGGAATACACCAATTCGTTGCCCAGCAGCGTGCTGTCAAGGGAATTGGCGCGGCTCCAAGGCACTGCCATCGGAGAGAACTTGTTGAGGAGATGGCCCCTCGGGTTGCAATGGCATCCCCCCCACTTGGTGGTCGACAGCCGCGGAAGCAGCGTAGAACTGCTCATCCTTCAGCGTTCCCTCCTAAATGGCAGGAGGCAGATTTGAGCAGTGACAGCCACGGCTTCAGTATTGTGAGAAGAAGAAGATGAGCAGCGCACAAGACACGCATGTCGCTCACTGGCACTGTTGCAGTCGCGAGGAGACATCCAAGGTCGGAACGTTTGACCATTCATTTCGGAGGCGCCCCAAATGGAGTTCGTGATTCAAAGGGACACAGGTATACCTCAGGGGCACGGACCCAATCATATGCCGTGTATCATGTGCAAAGGTAATCCGCCTGACTGTCCCTCGACAAGGCAGGTAATGTACAATATTACAGCCCTCCCTCATAGAAGGAGAAGGGCTAGGATTCTTTCCACGATTGCATGTCTCTGTCTGATGCTTTTCATTCCACAATCGCAGTCTTGCATTGCTCTCATTCAATGACACCGTGGTAGAAGGCTGCAAGTCGAGGTGAATGTCGGCACCGGGACTTGTTCTGCCAAGACTTCGTCGGGTACATCGACTGTGTAGTTCATAGCCAAGCAGCCGCCGTCCACAATTATTGCCTGCCCTGTGATGTAGCTCGCTGCATCTGATGCCAGAAAGGCCGCCACCTGCCAGACAGCAGGACGAAAAAATGGATAAGGGTAACTCCATGCAATCGACGCGGAGCACAGCAACAACCATCCACATTGTTACCATTTAATCAGTACAGTGCGAGCACACACAGACAATTTTGTTGGCCAAATGTGAGGTTGCATGGACACTGAGATGGCAATGACTTCGGAGCAAAACACTGAGTCGAGACATACATATTTAGCAATTTTGTTCACATGTCACGGAACACATATGGATATTTACTTGCAGACCTGCAATCAACACGATCTTGGAAACCAGGTCGTACCAATTGCAACACCCAGGAAAGCACGTCTGTTGCAACTGTCATGTGCGTGACGTTGACAGGTGAATTGTGCGCCTGTCACATCTGGCCGACTTCCAGAGGTTCCCTGACGCGCATCATTGGGGTGCGCCCGAGGATGCGGCGCATGCCGGAGGCATCAGATGCCACCGCTGCAAGGACGTCTGTCATGATGCTGCCTGGGCCGACGGCATTGACGCGCACACCATGTGGGGCCGTCGCCAGCGACGTACTCCTGCGAAGAATGAAGTCGGCGACTCACGAAGTGACAACGTGAAAGGGGAGGGGGGGCGCTGCATGAAAGCCGTCCCACGTGATTCTGAGAGCTGCGACCATATTGTGTCAGTCCTCCTCCGAACCAGCAAGCAAATTTAATGTGGTAGATTCTTACAGGAGGACCCACACTCTCGACTCATTCCCTTTCAAGTTGACCAGGAACACCCGTGCCTGCCTCAGAAGAAGGCAATTGCTTGCATGGCAATACACCGCAGATCTGGCGGATATAGATGACTGGTACACGGTGCATGCAGAAGGTTTGGGATGATGGGCGACAATATCCTATGATGTGCACGACTGAAGTCAGCGGAATTTTGACCCCCTGACTTCCTGAGCTGAGCTACTATAGAGTACATACCTCGTCTTCTGAGACAATATACTTAGTCATCTGCTTGTCACAGCTCGTTGCATCACCACCGTTTGCACCACCAAGGCGTCACCACTATGGCACACACGAGTCGCACTTTGCAGTGCCGACATGACAACTTGTTGCATATGATGACGTGAGGCTTTTGGACCTGGTCAAGTTGTCGACACCGCCTTTCAAGGCATTGTAGCCGGCAATCGAAGGGATCGCTGTCACGTCACTGACGCTGGACATGTTGATGATGACGCCGCCTCGTCCCTCCGATACACATTTCTGCTCCATCATCTGACGCCCGACTGCCAATCATCACTCACGTATTCAGATGGAAGCAGCATGAGGCCATGTTATGTGACACTCGGTCGGCAGTGCAGTGGATATTTCGATAGCTCGTTGGCACAGACTACACTTCAGAAGTACGCATTCTCTTGATTATGGAGATGACCTGTCGCAACGAGTAGTGCTGCCTCATTTGACTTTAAAATACAGCAATTGGGGACTTTATCGAGGCAGACGATCGATATTGATGTCACCACAGTCCAGTCGGTACAAGTTTCATATAGATATTAGGTGGCGAGCTCAAAAATTTACATGGATAATGTATGCAGCATTCGCTGTGGAAGTGCAGCACCTCCAAGAATCTGCAATTGCAAAGCAGGACGGATGAAGGGGGGGGGGGGGGGGGGG
>JAULKR010080210.1:0-10962 GCA_032356305.1 Prasiola linearis | reverse complement strand
TGTGTGTGTGTGTGTGTGTGTGTGTGTGTGTGTGTGTGTGTGTGTGTGTGTGTGTGTGTGTGTGTGTGTTGTTTGGGTGTGTGTGTCCATTCGCCACGACTACCTGCTCCATTTGTCACTTGAAAGAAGCTTGGTACAATCAGCTTTAAGTATGCGTACTTCTTGAAGATCTTGCATGACTCGGTTGATATGTAACATGCTATCATAGGGTACGGATCACGGTCCCGAGCTGCCAGAGCTGATCAACATGCTGCTCCTCGAAAATGGAGAGGTCGCGCAAGAAGCCGCTGGTTATGTGCCTCTCAGTAAGCGAATGGAAGTGTTGAAAGAGGCTGTTGCATCTTTGCCTGAAAAGGCTGCAGCTTGATGTAATCGATTGTTTGAGTATTGGAGTACCCTGCCGTCCACGCTGTGGTCAGACACAGTGTGATCACGAAATTGCTTGTTGAAACCTTGGAACTGCCTACTTCCTTTTTATGTTTGCTGGTGAGTTTCAAATTGGTAAAGTGGTCAACTGAGTGCGGAAGGCGATGGAAATTCGTGTGGTTCTCGCACAGCACGATGTTCAGTAAGAGATGATGTCTGATGGAGATCCGTACACAGCTACTTAGCACAACAATAACGTAAATGTGCTACGATGTTTTTTCTCTATCCGATGTCGGGCTCTTCATTACGGAGTTGCGACATCACTTCTTGATGTACAGCTTGGCAACAAAAGCGCCGACAGACAACAAGAGACAGACCAGAACGACATCCACACAAAAGTGGCCAGGGCTTCGTGCCTGCACGCAAGAAATCCTTCAGCTCAGACAAGGCCGTTCAATTCAATTTACACAAACTACCAGGTGCTAATGACTGACGTCATGACATGTCAAGCTAGACTAGCAGCCCTTGACTGAAAATTGTGACAGGCAGTGACCGTAAGGGTGACCGCCATCACGTCCATTACAGCTATCACCCATTGGCAGTGTATTCTGTTCGCTTCTACGCAAATTCTATAAGGACCGGCACATTTCCGATGTGATTGTCCAAGCGAGGACAAGGTTAAGACAGTGGCAGTGGCCGTGATCGTTGCCACAAAGTGACAGACAGACAGACAAAACAATAAGTAGTGATTGAAGACCAATGTGTTCTTGTGCCGACCAACACACAGACCAATGAGGCACTGCCGCCGATTGCTGATCCTGCTACTTTCGAAGTTCAATCAATTGCAACACCGAAATCGAGTTTCATGTCATGAATGAAACGCTGATCTCGTTATATGCCTAGCTGTGTCAGTTGCATAACCACCATCGAGCTTGAATGCAATGCCTGACCCAGTCATTCATCCTTAGAAGCTTCTGAGCCTCGTCGTAAAGCCTAGATGTGTTCAAGGCTTGACAAGGGCCGGTACCTCCCAGCATACCGACAGCAAGCTTCGATGCATTGGAAGCTGTGCGTACATGCCATGTCAAAGCAATGTCGGGGGGCAACCTCAGGTGAGGCTCTGGCCGACTTACGAAATGTATACAGCCGGAGAGGCTGCACTCAGGGCCGATGCTGTCGCAAACAGCACGGCAATTGTAAGTTGCAAGGTGCACACGAAACAGTGGCATGGGTACAAGAGCTCGTTTCTGTAGAGCTCATTTCTGTAGTGCATACGAGGGCGATCGCCAAGGAATAATAAACGACGCCACAAGGTGGCAATGGGCGATTGGAGAGCTGACAAAGGCATTGTGGCTGGTGAATTGCATATTCTGTTGCAATCTGGATATGTACTCACGTGGGTTACGAGGCCATGCAGCTTCATGTTGTTATTCCTCAGCTGCTTGGTGACATCCGAGACCTGCAACCACTTTTGACTGGCTGAAAGAACTTGTGACTTCCATTAATTGAGCTCGTGATGTTTAGCGGCACAGAGCAAGTATGGTGACGGGAAGTTGACATTAAAAGCACAATGGGAAAGGCCTCAGGAGAACTTGAGTGGGGTGTTGGAGAAGCATCATTGTCGCAAGGAGGAATTGAAGCAGCTTAGAAAGAAAAGGAGGGAGTGGTATGTGTGGTACAGTCGGGAGAGTTGGGTGGAGTGGTGCCTTTTCATCCACGGCATCAACCAACACATCTTGGTGTTGAAGCTGCTCCCCCATCGCTGCTGCAACCTCGCCGAGCTCCCCTAGCCCTCTTTCGATGTTGTCCAAGTGCCTGTCCTGTTTCATTTTTGAGACTTGCCAATCCTGCACAGGACAAATTACACGATGTCAGGCTTGCCTTCAGGAACTTACCATCCTAGTAGGATACTCTCTAGTGCAGTACATCATTCGTGACATCATTCGCAATCGTTCGTGAACACTGACTCTTTAGAATACTTGAACAGCAGGTGCTTCAATCTTGAACAAGATATGTCCCAGATAACGATCAAAGCAGCCACGTCAGAGTGTGACCTACGTCCACTTTACTGGAAGTATTCAATGCTGTTGACTGCCACAGAGAAGCTCCTCAGTGATGTTCATTTGACGAGTAGTTTTGCTTCCTATCCCTAATATGGTCGCTGTGACGTGACATGAAGGAAAATCTCTTTGAATAGTACCTTCGATTCGCTTCCCCTTTCAGATCTAGCCACGCACTTTGAATGCACTGTTTACAAAACTGCATATCACAACCAGACTGACAACTGATGATGTATACTTGCTGTGCTGTGCAACAATGGTGTTGAGATCTTCAGCACAGCTTCGGAGGTGACCTGTGCAAACTTTGATGACTCAGCAGTGGACTCGAAGTACTGTGCTGTGTAAGCGTTTGCCTCCAGAGTGATTGGGGGACCGGCAGCCAGCCCACTCTTGATGCGATCAGAGCCCTGAAGCACGGACCACAACATCGAGTGTTGTACTTTTAAGATTGGTACGTTTATGAAGGTACTGGTAATACGAAAGTCTTCGCGGTTTAAGGGAGAAGTTTCGTCATGGAAGACATTGGAATGTGGAGGAAGATGGTGACCGATGGCCTCTAAGAAAGCTTCCGTGGCTAGTTGCCACGGCCATGCCCAAAAAGGTGTGAATGGATTTGTATGTGCGTGCGCATAGACCATAGACAGCTGCCTCGGGAGTGCCTGTGTGCATCTTGTGGGCTGCATTACATGAGTTCTGTATTAGCTTTCTGACACAACCATACTTGAAAGGTCAGGTGTCGTCGTGGTGGTGACATCGGTGACCAGTGGTGCTACCGAACAGTAACCAACAAAGCGAGACACGGAGAAGAAGCTTCGTGACACGACACACGCATACCGAGACCGGCTTCAAGCGCAGGCCCTTGACTCCGTCGGGGATCGCTTCCACCTTTGCCCGCAGGGTCTCCACCTGTGCCGACAATGTCCGGCAATGTCAGACAACGTCCAGGTCGGCAACGTTCGATTTGAGAACTCACAGTCGGCAGCACATGCTCTTGCCCCTGCCACTGTTTCTCTGATTGCTGCACGACTCGCCAGTGACCAAATTGTCAAACTCTCATATAATTATAGCTACACAGCTTGCCACAGTAAGAACCGCTGCGGCGTCATCCGAATTGACCGATGGTGGACTTTTGACCTTTGAAGTTGGAATGAGTCATCATTTGCTGGGGGCACTGAAGACTGGTTGGTGGTCTCGCAGCATGAACAAGCTGAACTGAGCCCAATCTTCATGTACTAAACCTTTTGATTGGCCCTCCAAATTTGGATTTGACCTCGGAGGTGCACCCACGTGGGTAAAGGTTCACTGGGACCAAGGACCATTTGTCGAATCGATTTGCTGGTCTCAGCACATGTTCAGACCAATCTGTGTATGCACCACTTTTGTTTCTTCAGATAGTACCCGATTCACCTTTCACTTATCTTATCTTTCTATGAAAAATTAAAGAATGTAGTAGTTCAGGGTCCCACTTTGTTAATGCGTACACGGATGGTTTCTGGTCCCAGCTTTTTCTCCTTCTTAATGACCCGCAGCAAGTTTTCCATGTTGCCTTCCAGCAGTGCTGCCTTGCGTTTCCTGATTGGACAACAACTCTCAGGACACTCGTGGCTCCGTTCACACGACACTCGATCGAAACACTTTGGAAGAGTGATCAGACATGAGTTTGTAGTGGTGGATCCGTGGGAATACATGGTGAAAAGCATGTCGATGATTATCTTAAGATGGACAGGGCTAGGAATCAGGGTATAGCACAGCGTTTGTAAGTGCCTTACGTTGGCAGATGAGCTCAGCTGGTGTACGTCCAAGTGTGACTTGAATGGTGTGGACGCACCTGATCTCTGCAAAGACTGCTGCCCTAAGAGCTCTGTTGGACTCTTCATCATTGGCAATTCCTTGCTGCAAAGCGTTACTCGATCAATGTCATTCGTGAAATCTGGTCAGTCACAGACTTCAGCACTGATCCCACCTTTTGTATTTGCTGCCAGTGGTACGAAATATTCAACATGCATTTTTCCGCAGCATGAGAAAGAACTTTCAGATCATGAAAGGCATCCTCGCTACGATACACAGAGACGCACCTCTGTGAGCTCGTTGACTTGCTCGGAAATGAATTGAAGTTCTTCCTCAAAAAATCCGGGCCCTTTCAAATTCGAAGGGCCTTCCGCGGCTTCCTTTGGACAATACTTCTCAAATCTGCGCATCAAGGCAAAGCGCGTGACAAGTGAACAATCGTGAATGCACAATGAATCAGAGGTGAAATCAAACCATATTTTGAGCTTCGTTCAGCTTTAAGTCGGTGCCCTGAGGCACAAGACCAATCGCTGCGCAGCTCCGAAATCGATGCACTATAGTAGCTACATGCGCTGATCGTGCGGATGCATCCGCATTACATTTGTACAATGCCACCGGCAACTGGCTATGTACATCTTCTTTCATTAGTTTCAGCTCTTCGCTCTACGTGAGCTGGAAGTAGTTGTACATGTACTCTGAAAACATTCTCAGACCATCAGAAAATCTCGACTATCGATATCGTGAGTTAACGCCTGAAGCTTTAGCCTACATACCGCTTAGACGATTGCTAGTACTCATGCTAGACATCATCTTTCATTCAATAGGTTGTTTATGTCACATTTTGATTGATGGAGCAGACATTTTGAGAATACTGCGTCTACCAAACCACCGGTCAATCGGAGAAATGACACTTCGCACTTCTTATATATAGCTTCCGAGCGAGCTGCGATATCTCCCAAGCTCATTTTAAGCCTTTGGACTGCGTCTTACATGCGGCCACAAGTGCCGCGAGCAACATGCGAGTGATCAACTGTGCGTACAGCACATGTGTACTGATATTCTTCAAGAAAATCACATAAGCTGCTTTTCAGTAAGCTTAGTATTGGCTAACGCTCTTTTCGGCCCACGCTTGAAGGTATCAGCAGAAAGCAAAGACAAAAGCAAAGAAAGCATTTGTTAGTATTCTTGGAGTTTCACGATGACATGATGATATTACCCACCCTGGATCATTCTGCCGTCACTTCGGTAGCAAGGGTACCTTCATACAGGACCTAGCCTGAGAAACTCTAGCCAAGGGCTGAATCCCTCTCGGACTAGCTTACTGTGAGCAAAAGCTCCACGGACACACAGTTTACCTTCATGACGCGACGGAACGCGCTGAATGCGTATTGTGCGGCGCCAATTTGGTACTAAAGTGTAGCACGTAGTATATACCAGCTCCATTTTGCAGAATATCGGTGGTTCAGATCGACCCAGCGTTTAATCCAATTTTTCTACAACTCATGTACCTTTTGGAAATATTGCACACTTGATACCAGATTGGTAGTGACCTCCGCAGACTTTCGGGTCTATGATCTCATATAGGCTCGTCAGGCCCATTCAAGGAGGTTGCACATAAGCAAGCATGCGAATACGCTGCAACACAGGAGAGAAAGACTCATGAGCCATATATCCGCGATTCGTTCTATCTCGCTCCGAGAATTTTCTGTGCTGGAGTTGTGGTCCAGCCTGGAGGCAGGGGGGTGCCGCTTTGGTTTGCGAACATATGGAGCTCAGCCACAAACCAGCCTCTTCAGGACTGGCGTCAATCATGAGTACGAAAGACCAGAGCATGTTCCTAGACGCTGGCAGGGTCAATCAAGTCCAGGTGACTCACTCCTGGACTAGGCGTAGTCTCGTCCATCTAGAAGGTGCACATGCTATCACGAGGGTCGAAGGTGGAAGGTCGAGGCTTGGCTTTCAGATATAAGCTTTCTGGAAGCGCTAACCTGCACCTCAACACGTAGCTGCGCGCTTTGCACGTTACAATGGTTCGTACCAGAGAGGCTTTTCACCAAGAGCCTAGTCTGCGTCCATATTCACTTCGCCGTTTCAGATGACAATAGGTTTAGATGTCGTATTAATAACAGTTGCTTATGTAGCAGCACTCCTGACTTTCGTCGCGATACCATTGATGTCTCAATGCTTGAGCCTCATGATATTACAAATGGCACCTGAGTTAGACCTTTGTCTCCTAACGTTGTAGGCCAAACTCCCGGCAGATCGCCGCAGCAGGCGACGAACAAGAAAGGGAGCAGCCACAGGCCGCATGCAGATCTCAGGGCTGTGAAACTTCCGCCAGAAACAGCTACCGGTGAGCGTATGCGGCGTCAGCTGCAGGAAATTACCGAAGGCGACCCTGCAGCTGATGTTGAGGGTTCTGTCGAGAACGCGGGACCAAATGCCCGCAGTGACCAGCCTCGCAATTTAGTGTCCGTCAACGCCCATCGATTGAGGCGGCGAATGTATGAGGTCAATGCTCAGCAGCGTGATGTACTTCCTAATGGAGTGCCGTCGAATTACAAGCCCTTCAAACCTCCATCTCGCAACGCTTTCCGTAGTACTGTCAACGAGCAAGGGAAACTACCCAACAGGTAAGAGTGCGACCATACCATGCCTCTTCACTCCCTTGAGCAGGGTGCTTGCGATCTCCAATCGAATCGGTTTTCACTTGAATCGAGGCTTCCTGAGTATCATCCGCAGCCGACTCTTGGGGAGTATTTTGTAGGCATCCCAAGCACGCTGCACATAGTGGCACGTATACAGCGGTGCCCCAAGCGGCCAGCAAGCCCTTTCGCAGTTCAGGGGCCCAGCCCGACGACATGCGGCCTTTAGAGTATCAGCAGCTGCCCGCCCCCGACACTTGGGAAGGACCCGACGACGAAGTGAGCAGCGATTCCTCGACAGGTGTGCCTCTGAGGGGTGTGTCTGATGCTCAGGGTGAGGTGCTGTCATCAAGATGCATTGTCATTGCGCAGCCCTGCTGTGTCTAGAGGACGTCATACTGTGTGGGATGCTGTCAGTTGTCGAAATCACGGCTCGAGTCGTCTTTAAACCCTGCAGCCCTCGGTGCGTTGGTAGCTGTGTTCAGAACTACTCCTCAGATCGTGGCATGTGACATGAATGTGGTGCGAATGGCCTCAAAATGGGTTTTCTGGTGGCATGGATGCAGAGGTCGATCGGAATCCCACTGATGGCATTCGGCAGCATGTGCGCCTCGTCATATCCCGCCCTGGTGTTGACTCATCATGTAACCCATACAACAAGAATGTGTAAACAAGCGAAGGCACATCAACCATGCTTTCCTCTAGACCGAGCTTTGGCATTTGCGCGGCGTTGGACTACGAATCCAGATGGTATGCAAACATGTATGCTCCAGCTGTCACACGTCATAACTGGTGTGGGTGGTGTATTTGTCGAGGGTCTGTACCTCTCCTGCAACTCAGGGTCACGTCCATTGCACCACTGACCACTGACCACTGACCACTGATTACGGCGACTGCCTGGGCCTCGACACGACACAGTCGTTTGCACTTCCTCCATGCTGCTTTGCAACATGCCCACAGATAATGGGCTTGGGCTCACGTGCACATCTTTGCATCAGCAGCCACCCTGCCAAAAAGGAAGAGAACCGGGGCATGAACGGAATGGAACAGGAGGGACGAGAGCAGAACAGAGTACAGAGGATCAGCATGCAAGAGAAACAGGGATCATCGGGATGGTCAGGACGGCCAAGGCTAAACTGTTTCCCCTCTCCTCCGGACGTGGTCCCACCTCTGTGCGCAGAAAATCCGGACGCACTCAACTCCGACCCACTTGTCGTCCATCGGCGTCCCCACACACTATCGGCCGCAGCCCTTCCGGGCTTCGGGGGACGCCCAGGACCCGCAGCCCTCCCCGGGCCGCACCAATGAGCAGCACAGTCAGAGTCAGGTGCACCTCCGCACCGCCCTGTTTAGAGAAGTGTTCACGTGCATAAAAAATCTAGGCTACAAACCGCCAGCCGAGCCGCAGGCGGTGCGCCGTGCACACCACGGCAATGGCCTCAGCTGCACCGCTGCTCTGGTAGCTCGGGGGTCGGACCTCGAGTCCACTGACTGATGAGGCAGCCGAGGAACTTGCTGTCTGCTTTGCATTCGCTCTGTGAAGAGATCCTCTAAGTTGACCATCTGGTGTGTTGGTTCTCGAGGCGATTCATGATTCAGTCGCTTGCATCAATGGCGCAAGAATCGTTGATAGTTCTTGCGGACTATCGTCTCTATTGAATTGTCGATAGCATGGAGGATTGCTGTGCTCAGTGTGGTCAGAAGAGGTAAGTGATATAGAATGCTCTGACGTCAAGTAAGACCAGATTTGCCGAGATCAAATCATGATAGGTCAGTCAGGTGGCAACAGTAAGGGGTGCATGCGTGAGCTCCCTTCCCACCGAGGTGACTTATCAAGGTGTGGCTTTCTGTTTGTCCGGCAACAATACCCTTCTGCTCCGGCGTAGCGACTTGCAGCATTGAACGTGATTACTGATTTGATTACTCACGCGGTACAGCCTGCACAGCCTGGGCCCTGGTACCGTAATGGCCGCCCGCGTCCTTCGGAGGCCCCGAGACCACAGCACTCCGGGGTCATAGGCTCACAGCGCCACCTCCTCGATGACCGCCAGCCTGGCAGCCCCCTTGGACAGCCCACCCTGGACCGCGGTGCGCGGTGGCCTGCCCACCGGCAGCGTCCGCCGCAGGAGGCAGCGCCGTCCCCCTCAGAGCCGCCAGCAGCGCAGAAGGTGCCACGCCCGGACCCTGCGGCGGCAATGCCTCGAGAGCCGGAGGCAATACGCCTCCCGAGCCACGTCACTGTGAAGGAGCTCGCCTCCAAACTCGGTGCGTGACTTTTCGTGCCCGACAGTCTGACGGTCAGGGTGTATCTGAGCCAGCACGGATGACAGCTCAGCCTTACCTTGTTCCCCCCCCTCCCCTTTGGGAAGACGGGGACGGTTTTTTCATGCGCTGTCTGTCTGACAGCTGATTAGTATGACCCGTCTTCACCACTTTGAAACCTGTACCCACATGTGCACAGCACTCCAGCAAGGTCTGTGCTCATCTGGACCAAATCGCGCTAGTTTAGGCGTTTAAGGCCATGAGGCCGGTCCCAAAGTGTGTTTGGCCATGCTGCGGTACGCTTCCGTCGTCCTGGCACTCAGGGGTCGACAGCTATCACAACATTATGCCAGCTGCGTCCTGATTGAAAGATGTGTCATGACGGAGTAGCCCTTGCACTCTGAGCTGACCAGACTGTGTGAGATTCTTCCAAGGGTTACTCACTGTGGCGTCCGTTCTGGTATGTGTCCCCCACACACGACCATCTCATAGCAAAAATCGATTACGTGACGGCCTCCCTAGCCTCCCAATCACCCACAGATTGGAGTCCAGTCCGCTGTCACATTGATGTCATCCCTGCCTGCTATCAATGGAGGTTAGTGGACTTCGTACGAAGAAGAACGACCCTGTCTGCTCACCAGGCGCTTCACGTCACTTGCCTGTTACTTGTTCGCCCTCCATGGCGCAGGGACAAAAGAGTACTTCCGCACACTTTTACACTTTCTAGTCAATTGCATGTTATTGCTTGGGACAAGCTTCAACGCATGCAGTGTGCTCGTTCTGCAAGCAGGCCGGTGGCAGCCGGGGCTTGAAGGGGCATGTGGTGCCATGCAGGGGTATTATGTTCCATTGCCGCAACAAAGTTTCAGCATATAGCAAAGGGTATTATGGTCCATCGTGTTGACCGTAATGTCAGCTGTTCCCAACGAAGTTTGAGTTTATTTCCTAAATGTATTCGTCAAACTATGAAAGGTATTGATATTCACTGAAAATCATCTTGAGTTTACCCATACTTGAACAAAAAGCGTGGGTTGCCATGAATTCTTCGGGAGTGGAGAAGGGGGGGGGGGGGGGGGGGGGGGGGGGGGGGGGGGGGAGTCATCTGATCCTATTGGTGAAACGCAAGAGGCAACCGTGGCGGTGGCACTGATGCGATAGTGAGACCTGCTGTGACAGTGAGACCTGCTTTGGTTCAGGGGTGCCTGTGTCTCGGCTCGAAGAAGTGCTGCAAGGTGTTGGGGATGCTCCCACCTCCTACGAAGACCCAGTGTCGCCAGATGCCGCTGAGCTGGACGCCCTGGAGCTGGATCGTGTCGTCGTGTTCTCCCCCGATGTCCATCGTGCGACCTGTCTCTCCGCTCTCTTCGTTCCGCTTTCTTGATGCATTCCACCGCTTTCCCTTATCTCCTTTTTTCTGCAGCTTCCTCTTCACTTGGTAGTTCTTCTTCCTTGCCACACTGCCACAAGTAGCAATACACTTGCATGCAGCCTATTTCAATCCTATCCCTTACATTGCTTGGTCGGGAGCTGCAGTTTGTGGGAGAGGACGTTCCAGATGGCAGCAGGGTATGAGGGTGTTCAAGGAGCTATTCATCCCAATTTAGACTGACTGAGCTGGCTTGCAACCACAGAAAGGGATGCCGATGCCGAGCCGCGGTCAGCAGTCATCACAGTTATGGGTCACGTGGATCACGGGAAGACGAGCCTCCTGGACGCCCTCAGGTCGACATCCATTGCAGCAGGGGAGGCAGGTGGTATTACTCAGCATATCGGAGCCTTTACAGTGTGCCCCCAACCCTCCCTTCCCCCTCTCTCCCTCTCCCTCTCTCTCTCTCTCTCTC
>JAULKR010080099.1:0-10962 GCA_032356305.1 Prasiola linearis | reverse complement strand
ACACACACACACACACACACACACACACACACACACACACACACACACACACACACACACATACACACACTCACACAATATTGTTTGCGCACATATACACCAATGCAAACTCACACACATATGGACACGGAGACGAAATCATACACGTGCGTCGGAAAACGAGAAGCTGAAGTTAGGGGTAGTTAGATTGTGGTAAGTGACTTTGGACTCTTGTATTTGTGATAGAAGTGCATAGAACTGCGATGTCATTGGAAACGTCACGTTACGCATCTGATGAGCTCAGTGGCCGCAAAGCTCGTGGCCCAGTGCTTGCATCAGATCATCTTCTTTGGGAAGTGTGCTCCCATTCTGAGGAGGGTAGTCCTCCCACTGACGATCGCACGATTCCAGTAGAATCATAAAATATGAAGTGACGATGATGACAAGGGATTGCGCACCGTGATGTGGTCCTTGCGAAGTGACAGCAGGCTGTGGGTGAGCGATTCCACTTCACCTCGCAACCGATGTGTCTCCTGCAAAAGCCAGAAGCCAGAAGCGAGGTAGTCGGTCAGGCATGCACTTGATGTATGGCTCCGCCTGGATTGAAAGCGAGCGCTGCGAGCGCTCAAAAGACTTGCTTGCACATGGCCACGATATGCCACGAGTGCGTCATGTGCTTTGCAACGTTAGTATTTGCATTTGTCTTAGCGGATGATGTGGCAACATATGTATCGAGCTTGCTGTGGCAAGATGTCTTACCAGTTGCTGTTTCTGAATCTGGGCTTCTGCTGTAGTTGCCCTGTGAGTTCCCTGGCCTGCACTTGCCGTCACGAGTCGGAGGTCCTCCTGCATTAACAAAGTCGCGACGAGCCTCTGCAGCACTCAACCATCGGATGTCAAGTGCCAGCCACATGAGTCACAGAACAGAGGAGTATCATCGAATCTTTCCAAGGAGTCAGAGGAAAGGGACGACATAATTTCTTGCATCTCAGACCGAACAGTTGTGCACCTGGAGCTTTTCGGCTGTAGCTGTTGCAGAGGCGACCTCGTCTTGCAACTTGCCCTGGATTGCGGTTGCTTGCTTGCGGTGATGAGCGAATTGGGCATCAAGGTCCGCCCTGAGTGCCTCTCCCCTGCGGCATTGGTGAATGTGCATATGCACTGTGCTGCATGCAATTGATTTGGATGTAGATGAGATAACGCATTTGGAATCTTATTCAGTATGGCTTCTGTGCCGAATCACAAGAACCATTATAGCACTCTGGAGTACAGTTTCGTATAAATCTGACAGATGATCACACATCAAAGATAACCATACCTGCAGCTGTCGTCCTGTAAACAGCGTTTCTCTGCCTCCAAGCGATCAACCTCCCGCTTCACCCGAGTGACCTGTGACCTCAAGTTTGTGGCAAAAGAGATATTCAATGTGAAGCTCATGAACAAGTAATCACCTAACACACTGAGGTACGACTCTCTGCTTGTGATGGCAGCCGTACATGAAGCAGTACAGGAGCTCCATCAAGACTCTTATGGTAATGAATGATCGGTAGCCATGCAGACAGAAAGGATGGCAGTGCGACATCCTCTTCAGGCTGGCCCCACCTCTGCCTTCTGAAAAACAAGTTCGCCGTGGTACACTGCTTCCGCTTGTTTGCTGAATGTGGTAGCCTGCGCTCCGTCCCTTTTTGCATTGGCAAGGGCTGCTTCGAGATGCAACCTCTTCGTCTCCTCTGATAGCTTCACTGCTTCGATCTGTGGCAGCACAGCCTCCTCGGATTCAACATCATGGTGCCCCACACCTTGACCTCACTTCGGGCCAAACGGGCCGTGATTCACGAGCAGCTGCTGCTGCTGCTGCTGCATTTGGACAACTGATCAGAATGGCCAGAAGAGCAAAAGCGACATTTCACCGCAAGGAGTTCGTCGTCATCGGCAAGACTTTCAGCTTCACATACGAATGCTTCACAGAGCTTCTCACCTTACGTGCCGAGTCTTTCTCAACTTTAAGGCTGTGGGCGACGAACTCTCTGTTCTTGCTGAACAGTTGCTGTGCAGTCGTACGCAAAACCCTCACAAGTCCTGCAAAAAGTAGCACTATGTTGTTGACACATGAACGTGGTAAACCCGGTCAGTTGCTGCCATTGAAGCATCTCGATGTACATTGCATACGTGCTACTATTGGGCGAGTCTCCTACCCGACAACTCCTGTATTCGTGAATCCTTTGTGGCGCCGTCAAGTGTCTTCTTTAGCTTGTGACTCATCCCCCGTGTGTACTCCTGCCGGAAGTGAGGTTCCTCGAAGAGTTCTTCGGCCAGAGCAGCAAGACTACACTCCGGCTGGGATGCAACGTAGCTACTGCGGCGTAAAGTGTTAATGTCAGCACTATCTCCTGGCTCTGTAAAACGCTTTATCACTTGAACCTGAACTCTTTTCGCCCCACACGCTTGTCGGGCACTGGATAGACAGCATGTGGCTCAGTGGTTTGAGCGCTGACCTCTTACGCTTGCTCCATGGCGGTTTCTGCCATTATAAGGCGATAAGCACCTGGTGGAAGGCTGAGCGGATGCTGGAACAGCAACGTCGTTCCGTTCTCGAAGCGTCGGTGACCCTTCAGACGTGCTGCTGATGCGCTCAGGTGAGTTGATCGGATCGTCGGCGTTGGTGTCTACCTCGGCAAGCAAAGTTTCTTCCATGACATCATCTTGCGGGACTGCTTGATGGTTGAGATCTGATACCGTTTCGCTGCTTGAAGGCATGTCCTGCGCATTTTCACATTTGCTTGGGAGCGAATACGCCCTATGTAGGGCGTGGAACCCGTCCAATGCAAAAGTTAGATTCTAAGGTATATGATTGACAATCATGGGAGTTGTATAGCACCTTCATCGTCTCGAATCTAGCGGGCCGGGCTGTCAGCTTACTCATCTCCGAGGCAGCATTACGAAGCTTGTGCGCAAATCTCTGCGACTGTGGGGCTGCAAAGCTTGCACTCGTCACAACCGCTACAGATGCTTCAGGTATGCTTGACTTTGTGGTCGCTGGTCTCAGAGGGTTTTTGTTAGCTAGATTGATGGAGTTGGATATTGGAGCCAGTGGCTGGGACCCCTCCTTCGGAGCCTTCCTTGCCCGCCAATCTGCAAGCCTCCGCTCCCTCTCAGTCATTTTTCTTCTGTTGCGCTATCAAACGCGCCGAGCGGCTAGGTCATACTAGCTATAACATTGTATCGATATCCTGCGCAATCGAGGCAGCCACTATGCGATCGGTAAACTCGGCAGGGAAAACTACCCTGACTGCGTAGTAGGGATGTCCTAAACAGGAGTGGTTTCATGTTAATATTTATTTGCATTTGCCTGAAGAACACTGACCAGCTGTCACTTTGCTTGAATTATTCTGCCACATCACCCACCACGTAGCAGTCGTAGCAGTCTGACTGAAACAACCGCTCGATGCATCTGCGGGAAAGGGCCTAATAAGGATGATTCATAGGCTATGATAAGACCCATTTTCTTAGATCTAAGATTACTGGTAATTTTTTAGATCGTCGTTAGAGTAAGACTGCCTGTGGATGGTATCAAGAATGGATAATGTCGTATGCCAAACCTTCCATTTCACGGCCCTCTGGCCCGGGTCCGAGGCATGACCAGGAGACAACACCTTCGTGACAACACCTTCGTGACAGATTTGCATGACCAGGAAACAACACCTTCGTGACATATTTTCAATGCTAGCAATTCAAGTTTTGCTGTTTATTATTGGAGCTCTGAAATGCTAAACTGGCAGTCACATGATTCCCTCAAAATGCGGGTCACATTGGGAGTCTTATGCTGGCTGTAGCCAACATACAAAACATTACTCCAGGGTCTTCGGGAGCAAAATTTTGAAAGACCGATTGGCTGGCAAATCATGCCAAGATAGTGGCAAATTAGTGGCAAGATTACTACATCAGCGTCAGTATTAATATTGAAGGTTGTTCTAGGCTCTCTGACGCCCGATGGTTTTGCGTGTGAAGCCTCGAGACTGCTGCCTCAGATTTTGGTAAAATCTTACCCTAACCCTCATAATATGCAACTTTATTTCAGCTTCTACATCACAGCCTGTGAGTAGCTATTATCATACGTTCACTCCGAACGGGTCTAAGGAACTCCCGTTGTAGCGTTCGCAAACAAAGTGTTAGGCCAACAAGGATCAGATCTAAGCCTCTGAATGCACTGTTGCGCCATCAAAAGATGTTTAGACACTTGTGCGTGTGTAAATTTGCGTTGAATGCGCAGGCATGACTTTTCAGGGTCCAAAGCTCCAAAGTCGTTGTCAAGTATCTCATGCGATGGTTCCCAAGCTTGCGATGTTCGATTTGGTTCGGTGACATTCTCACAGGTGTCGGTTCTATTTCCAAAACTCGTCATGGGCATTCGACGAGCGAAGCGAATCAGATCTAGAGTGGCAGATGACAAAGATTCGGATACTGATACGTCTGTAGGTCCCAAGCACGCGTCAGGAACCTCGACCACATGAGCAGCAGCAGACTGTTGCACTTGAAATAGGTTGCTTCCCATTCGGGAGAATGTAGGGAACATTATGCCTGCCTCTGAATTGAGGCCTATGTCCAGCTTGAACAGCACCTCAGCTGCTGACGTGCTGTGCAACAGCAATGGCAACACCCAGCTGTAATCTCATTTTCACAGCGAGGCACTGCCGCATCTTTGTACCTCAGCAGACCGTCATGGGGACGAAGAAAGTGATAGCGAAGCCCGTGAAAGCGATGGTGCTGCATGTGTGATGTCGCTTCGGCAGCTTGGTGTCAGCAGCAACGAGCTGTCAAAGACGATTCCCAGCGATACCCTATGCTATGTATAACTTCAGACCGTCGCGAGATGCATATCCTTCTGCCGCATGAACAGCCCACCCATCGCGCCGTGTCACGTGTGCTGATGGCGATGCAATATTTGGATGGTGCCACAACAGCTGTGATGATCGCAACAATATCGGCGGCATGATGAGTGATTTGGAAACGTCCCACGAAGCCAAGGCAGCGTTCCCGAGCAAGCGCCTATGTGCATGTGCAGACCTAATGCTGCAACGCCTCGGTGGTCAGCAGCAATTTATGCGCTCGTTGCAAATAGGTCGTACCACAGCAGCAGCCGCAACGAAACACGAAGCACGTATGCTGCCTGGAAATATGACAGCAGTGAGCAAGGGCCTTACCGTAGAATTCTGGGGTGCTATAGACAGCGTAAAGCGCAAATGTCACACCTGTGCTACTGGCAGGCACGTCTGAATTTCGCAGGACTGTATCTTTTAGGAAGGACTGCGTACTGCTCCGTGCTTTTTCTTCCCTGATGCTGACGTAGCTGCTCACAGCACAACAGTTGCATGTTGCAGGCGTTGCCCGCACTTGAGCCGTGAGGATCCCCCTATTTGACGCTTGTCAAACATCGAGTGGGAGAGAAGGCTGGGCAGCGAATTTGACTTCGAACTTGGTCAGCGAAAACTAAGTTGTATCACCGAATCTCAATTCCCGGAGGACATTCAGCAACGTGACGACATACGTGCAGACTTCACACGCCAGATTGTACAGGGTGAAAGCTTCAATGCAAAATTTTGCCCACATACATCGGAATCTCAAACTCTTTGTATAGATTTTGCCTTTCGGACTAGGCAAATTCGTCCTTAAATTCATTGATAGCAGGAATTTTTTACTGCTGAACTTGCTCGTGGCATTCGGTCGATACCAGACGAATGCCCACCTTTAGGAGCTTGTTCACAATGCGGCGCATGCAGCTGGAGCACCTCTCCAATGGCACATCAGGATGAGGTTCTGATTGTGACGTCTACTTGATGGCAGCAGTGGTGAAGTCCCGGTTTCCGTAGCACACTTGCAACGAGTGCCACCACAGGCAGGCGAAAGATGGGTACAGCTATGCCCTTCTACGTAAAACTCCAAAGGTGAGGCAGCAAAGGCACACGGACTCTGAATTTTACGGCATAGGTTGAGGTAGCATGCATTGAGCTGGCTGTGAGTCGGACGCGATTCTTGTAGTCATTGCAATGATATGGAATGAAGAACAAAGGCAAGCGTTTAGATATTTACCATGGCTCCTCAATATTTGAGAGACTGTTTTTCAAGTAGCAATCGATGTGACACAGGCAATCTTTGGTCCTGCAACTCGGTGGGAGTTGCTGGCAAGCTTCCTGGACACTGCCGATATTGGAGAGTCTCCTTTTTGCGCTTCTTCAAGCACAACATTGCTGGACATAAAGGGTATGCCATGCTTAGTCTGTTTAAGGATGTTACCCTGCACTAAGGCGAGTTGGTGGATTGCATGCTTTGATTGGACAAGGCTGACATACTTGTTTGTTTTGCAGGTCGACACACGAGGAGCAGAACTGCAGTTGGAAGTTGCACCCGGCTTCTCAACAAGCGGTCTTAGACTACTTGCCGCGGCACAGGATTGTATACCGTGATGCCTTCAGATGTCAACGCGGGGATGGAATTGGCAGCAGCGGCAAGCGACTAACAGAAGATGTTATCACTCATATTGGGCAATCGTGTTAGCAGCAACTTGCGCACCAGATCCTGCTTCGCCTCCCGTCGTAGGATCGCGGATTCTGGTGGAAGATCCAGCTCTACGAAAGTCCTTGGCTACTTTCAGCCGCTCTTCCAGCACAGGGGGCACACAAGGTGAAGCCTGCAGATCATATGCTTATGGTAGCTCAATTTCAGGCTCTGCCTGCACATAATTCAGCGAGGTGCCTGCCGCCGTGCCTGCACCTCACAACTCCTGGTCCATCCGGTATGTTGTGCGCACCCTCAGAGTGGCGGGATATGCTCTTCACATGCAGCACAGGATCGCCAGCAACAGCATTGCTGCTCAAGTTTTGCCATGCAGCAGCGGCACACATCGGCACACATGGAGTACCCACCTAGCAGTACACGTGCTCTCTGCTTCTTTGGTCACCGGTCCTCCACGAGCTCATAAAATTTGTTGAAACGCAGCAGAGCAGCAGCTGCCCCAACATCAGCATCTACTCACTGAAAAGCTTGAATCTGCTGAAAACCCAACCAATGGTTCGGGATAATTGGCATTATTCATATTGTCAATCAGTGTTATTCTTATACTGTCTACAAAGGGCCGCCCATGATGTACATAGATGGCTTCGCGATGTGTGTGGTGGTCGAATAGCGGCCCGTGTATTAGACTTGTGCGCAATGCCCATGCACGTCTCGTGAGCAAGGCATCCTCAGTGCTGTTAGTGCATGGGGAAGAAGAAGTCTGGTCCTCAAGCTTATGGAGCAAAGAGGGGGCATATTTGACTTCAGGCAAGTACAATCAACGTGATTATACTTTACACACTCATTGCAACACCCTGCATCCATGATACTACACCGCACTCTCAAACGTTCAATTTGCTGTATCATAGGCGAGCAGAGCGGGAGCGTTTAATGTTATCTTGACGTGCATGTTATATTTTGCAGCCTGCTGGGGGATGTAGGCACATACGACGGTTTATTCGATGGGGATTGGTTTTCCTCCGAACTGGGCGGGTCAGATGTGAAGCGGTGACTGCATAATCATGCCGCAGACTACAACAGCTCTAGCATCTCCAAGACAGCGTCTTGCACTAAGCACCAGCGCAGCCAGATGATACTTCTTGCGGGTTGTTTTCTGTTCTGGTGCATGGACTGCGACAGATGTGTTGGCTGGACCATAATGCACAGGTGAGAACCTTGTTTACTTGCGGAGGTACGACTTTGCCCAAAGAATATTCAGCAGTGAGTAGACACATGCTCTTCCTGACCTAATGGTGTGCGGCTTCTTTTGCGCAGTGCTGGAAGTGTCCGTAATCCTTTTAAATTCATGGTCTCACGATGTGATCCACACCCGGCGGATTTTAAATGGACAACGGATGCCACCTTGACCAGCTACTAATTATCAAGGGAGCCCGAGCTCTGCAGCGGGACCAAAGATTACGGTAGATCAGCTCCACTGGAAGGGACATACAGCTTGCTCAGTCAATTACAGCACAGGTTCTCGCTGACTTTTTAACGATGTTTCGTTGTATGTTTTCCACTCATTGTCGTTCAAATGACACAATGCTTTGATATTTGAATTGCTTGAACATGACATCATGATGCCTGATGGACCATGCCTATGTGGCATATCAGGCGAGTACATGTTGTTTTGCGAAAAGCAGAGAAATACAAGAGGGTTTGCAACTAGAGTCTTGCAGAGCAGAACTACCGCTTGATCTGGAAGATTAAAACACAATGCACCTACATGAAACAGACCACATTCTTGTTGTGTTTAAGGTGTATTTTGTATTGCTAAAATAAGCAGATTGAACAACCAAAGTTTTGGTCGTGAATCTAATAGTCAATGTTGAGCGAGGAAGAGCTACATCTTGGTGTTTCAAATCTAGGACACAACACATATGCGCATTACCATGCTACTAAATCTCAGCGGAAGCTACGATACATGTACATCGAGTACATATACATCGGCTGTGTGATAATCAGGAGCAAACATAAAGGTGGTGAGATTTGGGAGCTCGGTTGCAGCAAAGAGGTATACAAACGTCAATATTGATATGCTACATTGCAGAGAACAGAGCATAATGATCGCAGGACAGCAAACGCACAATACATCTGGATGATTTCTGAATATCGAAGGGGAAAACTTGTTGTGACGGAAGGAAAGGGCAAAGACGTCACCGACTTGGCCGTTGTGTTTATAAGATATATACTCTAGATACATATGCTTAAACATTAAATTTTAAATGGCTGCACTGGCAGTGAAACACCGCAGTGACCATCGACTTCGCAAGTTACCACCACGACGCTACATTAACATATTTACTTTCACGAACCTTCAGACATGAATGCATGGATGAAATCAAAAGTGCTCCGTTTACCGCATCAAACTGAGATCTTTTTCTTTTCTTCACATCTGATTTGGCAGTATCTATGAGATTCTTGAATACTTGCGCTTCTACCTCTCTTCGCCTCAATGACAGAGGACAATGTGCAACGGGACAAAGATGCCCACGCCATTGCTCTGTGTATCGTTTACGGCTTGCTCAAATTTCTTTCGATATACGGCAGCCAGTGCACACTTCCGCAATACTTGATTTTTTCAGGTGATCGTAAATGCATCAGAGCCAACAGAGTTGTGAATACTCGTTGCCGGCATCGTTTAGGTAATTGCTAATTGGGGAACCTTTCCCAAAACCAACAGGAGAGGAAATGAGGCGCTTGACAATCAATTGCCGGCTACAACAACCAGCTGGCTAGAGTCAAGGGGCCTGCCGCAGCAAGACGCAGTTGCTCGGGGTTTGCCTTCTCCTTGCATCACTGTATCTTCTTCATACGTGCTAAATCGTCAGTTTCAAATGGACGATACCTCACACACAAGATGCGCCGTGCTGAATCTCCGATCTTGTTCGGATATTCGGTGATGCAGATGTTGGGGTTGAGGGCCGAGGCCTTGTCGCCACTCGTCGTATCGGCGCGGGCGAAGCTCTGTTGCAAATTCCTCGTGAGCTGGTATTAACGGCAGAGGATGCAGCCCAGCAATCACCGCTCTGTGCATCCGTACAGCAAGCGGGCCTGCCGGAGTGGAGTGTGCTGGCCATGTTCCTCGTTGAAGCGAGGTTGCGAGGTAGCTCAGAATGGAAGGAGTACCTAGCCATGCTGCCCAGCACGACAGGCTGTGTGCTGGAATGGAAGCAGAGTCAGGCAGAGCCCTCTCATGGACCCATAGACTTTGTCCAATGATTGAACTGCCCCTCCGGAATGTCAGTCAGGCATACTGTTGAAAATGCACCATGGCGGAAACATGTACTGCCTGTGTCCAGTCCGTTTCTTTTAGCAGCATAGGTACCAATCAAGTGTGACTTCGATCAATGTCTCCATCAGTCTGCCATGTCTTCTGAACTTGCAGAACCCTGTTCGATGAGGTTGTTCCAGTGCAAAATAAGCATCGAACGATGACATGTATGTTCAGGGCGCCAACAACCCCTGGCAAAAGGTCCTCTGTACATCTTGGGACACCGATTACTCCCTCAGTCCAGGGTATGTGGAGTCGCCTAAGGGTCATATCCTTGAGGTACCAAATGCTGCAGGTAGATAAACTACGAAAGGGCTCGCAGCTGCATACGGGTGCATTACAGATTCGGGCAGCAGCAGATTCTTCCTGGCAGGAGATTCAGTCTTTCTTAGCCACTGAGAGGAACCAGAAAGCCTTAAAGGGATGCAGCCCATCGAGGCAGGATTTTCAGTGGGCGTTTGCAATGCTCCTGAGCAGACTCATCAGACTGCCGGTGAAGATCGCCTGTACAGCTTTCTAGCGAGGCTTGACTACTATGCTGCTCGTCAACGGCGTCCACTTTGCTTGCAAATATTGTGAAAGATTGAAAAGTTCACAATCGCCTTGGTACATCCTCCTTGCATGGTATTCCTTGGCTTAGCTGAACCAGGAAAAGGAAAGCCACATTTCAGAAAGGGGTGTTGCATCACAGGGCCTAGGAGGAAAAGAGGCTCTTGTGCCCTGGGCTGATTTGTTGAACCACAGCAGTGACTGCAAAGCTACCCTGGATTGGGACCAGTCGTCGGTTTCATTTTGCCCTGATGTTGGCAGCGCACGAGGCCAGCAATTGTTCTGCAGCTACGGTGCCAAATCATCCGCTGATCTGCTGCTAAGTTATGGCTTTGTACAGGCTGGGTGACCCTCCTTCCTTCGTTGGCTTCGACCCCTGCCCCCCTCCTCCCTCCTCTTGACACACTTATGCGACCATGATTATGTGCAGTACACAATACCAGCAAGCACACTCGTGCACGCACACGTACACTCACCACACACACACACACACACACACGCACACACACACACACACACACACACACACACGCACACACGCACGCACGCACGCACGAACACACACACACACACACACTCACACACACACACACACGCACGCACGCACGCAC
>JAULKR010079988.1:0-10963 GCA_032356305.1 Prasiola linearis | reverse complement strand
ATCGGTGCGGCCGAACGGTTCGTGCTGATCGACATGTTCCTGTTCAACGACCGGCAGGGACCCGAGCCGGAGAGTCATCGCGCACTCGCCGACGAATTGACGGCGGCGCTGATCGCGCGGCGAGTCGAGCGACCCGATCTGCTCGCCGTGCTCGTCACCGATCCGATCAACACCGTGTACGGCGGTCTGGCACCGGCACGGTTCGACGCACTACGCGATGCCGGCGTGCACGTGGCCCTCGACGCGCGTATGAACGAGATCTATTGGGGAGCCTACGCGCTGGATCCGCACGGGCTGATGCAATGCACACTGGCAGATCGCGTGCTTCGGCCGGAAGCTGTTGCAGCCGCGCTGGCGGGTGCGTCGGGAGAGCGGTGTGCTGGCAAGTGGGCAGAGCGGATCATTGAGCCGTCCGCATACGTACTGGCAGGCTCCGGTGCAGAACGCTATCTCGCTGTGCTGCGCCAGCAGTTGCATGCCGAGCACATGCTGCTGCGTGAACACCGGCTGCCGGATGCGCGAGACCTGTTGACGCTCGGACTGGCCGCTGTCGCAGCCTCTGGCTGGCAGCCACCGGAATCGGCGGTGCCGGTGTATCTGCGGAACCGGGTGGCACTGACGGAGGCCGAACGCGCGGCAGGTGAGACGCTGAACTGATCATCGGCGAGCGTTCTTCAGCGCACGAGCCCGCCGGGTGCGCTGTGCCTGTCGCTGCCGGGTGAATACGGTGCTGGATCATCAGGTCCGAAAACGACGCGCCCGGCTACACCGCTGGTGCGAGAATGCACCATGTTCAACGATCCCGATCATTGCTATCAGGCACTCGCCTCGCACGACGAGCGGTTTGACGGTCGATTCTTCGTTGGTGTGCGCACCACCGGCATCTACTGCCGCCCGGTGTGTCGGGTCCGGTTGCCGAAGCGGCAGAACTGCACGTTCTACCCGTCGGCAGCGGCGGCCGAGACGGCCGGATTCCGCCCCTGCCTGCGCTGTCGCCCCGAACTGGCACCGGGCTGGTCGACGACCGATATCGAGGGACGACTGGCACATGCTGGTGGACGCCTGATCGAAGCTGGTACCGCACGCATCACCGACGTGGCGTTGCGCCTGGGGGTCAGCGAACGGCACTTTCGCAGGATTTTCTTCAAAGCCTACGGTGTTTCGCCCAGTGCCTGGCGGCAGACTCATCGACTGCTGCTGGCCAAGCAACTGTTGACCGATACGTCCATGTCGGTACTGGACGTCGCCCTGGCGGCGGGGTTCGGCAGCGTGCGGCGACTCAACGCGACCTTGCAGTTGCGCTATGGCCTGACACCGACCCGCCTGCGCCGTACCCGCCGGTCAATCGCCGGCGCAGGCCCACAGGAGTCGACAACGGCCCGCGACGCTGCGGGCGCACGACGCGCGGGACGGATCGCGTTACGGCTGAGCCTCCACGCCCCTCATGCGACATCGGCGTTGTTCACCGAACTGGCGCGCAAGGCCATACCCGGTCTCGAGCGTGGAGATGCCAGCGGGCACGCCAGGGTACTCGACGTGCGGCTTGACGACGCAAGGGTGATCGGCGTGATGCGAGCCCGCATCGGGACCTCAGCCGACCATATCTGTCTGCTACTGTCGGCATCGCTGTTGCCGGTGGTGTCAGAAGTACTGGCGATTGCCAGAGACCTCTACGACGTCAATGCCGATCCTGCGTCCCTGGATCAGGCACTGGGTCCGTTGGCCGTGGTGAATCGCGGTTTGCGTGTGCCGGGCGTTGCCAACGGATTCGAGGCCGTCGTCCGCCTGCTCGTCGAGGAGGCACTGCCGGCGTCCGACGCTGTGTGTGCGCTGGCAGCGCTGGTGCGGATGGCCGGGTCGCCTGTGAGGGGCGGTCTTGTAGAATTGCAGAGTCTGGCCGACGACATTGGCAGGTCGAACGATGGCCATGGGCACGATGGACCAATGGTGTCAGAGTTGCTTTACTGTTTTCCCGATGCAGCCGCGCTGAGTGCGCTCGACCAGCAGGATCTGCTCGCCTGCGGTTTCCCGGCGCCCCTTGCGCACTGCCTGCAGGCTTTCGCCAGGATGCTGCTGGAGCAGCGAATCGATCTGTCCGCCGGTAGCGGTGTCGATGCCGGTGTGACCGCGTTGGCAACGTTGCCCGACATGCCGCAGACGGTGCGGGATCGCGTGGCCATGCACGTGCTGCGCTGGCCGGACGCATTTCCAGCAGATGAAGCCGAGTTGCAGGCTCGACTGGGTGTCGCCACGCGCGAAGAAGCGCTGAAGATCGCTGAACGTTGGCGACCCTGGCGTGCCTATGCTGCCATGCATCTGTTGCACGGTAGTGATCCGGGCAGGGCCGTTTCGCCGGAAGCCGAGGCTGCCTGGCCAGGTCAGACCCTGTCGATCGGGCCACATCCGCAAACGTATTTGCAAGATCAGGGAGAGTTCCGATGATCATCCACTATCGATATATCGATACCTGCTGGGGCCGTGTCCGTGCGGCGCGTCACGATGATGCGCTGACCGGTATCTGGTTTCTCGGCCAGAAACACGAGCTGCCGGTGACGACCGAGTGGCTTGAGACAGCCGGTCGGGATCCGGTGCTGGACGAATTCGAGAAACAGTGGACAGCCTACGAAGCCGGCGAGGTGACCGGGTTCGACCTGCCGCTGGCGCCAGTCGGTACCGGATTTCAGCTGCGTGTATGGCAGGCACTGCAAGCCATCGAATATGGTCAGACGACTACCTATGGTGCCGTCGCCAGGGTGATCGGGAAAGCGTCGGCGGTTCGCGCCGTCGGCGCGGCCATCGGCCGCAACCCGTTATCGGTAGTCATTCCCTGTCATCGTGTACTCGGCAGCTCCGGCAAGCTGACGGGCTACGCCGGTGGCCTGGAGCGCAAGCAATCCCTGCTGAGGCTGGAGCAGGGTCTGGGACAAGGGCAGACATCGGTACTGCGCGGTTTGACGATCAGCGCTGGCTGATGTCGTTGGGTACAGCGCTCGCGACCGGTGTGTCGCGATTGCCGATGCTGCATGCCCGGGCCGCGGCCGACGTGGCTGTGGCAACCGCTTCATTCACGACAGGGCCGGCGTGTCAGACTGAAGAAGTCCCGCCGAGAGCAGTGCGTCGCCCCTGGAACAGTCTGCACAGGAACCCGGTTGCAACACCCCAGACTCCATTGACGATGATGGCAAACAACCATATCGCAGGGTCCCAGCCAGCACCGATCGGCCCACCCTTGAGCGGTGTGACCAGCAGCAGGGCGACGAGCGTCGGAAAGATCGCTCCGAACAGGAAGGCAAGGGTGTAGTAGCGCGCTCCCGTGCCGAACCTGTCATGAATGAAAATGAACAGGATGCCCCACAGACCGCCCCAGAATGACAGCGAAAGCACCGCCGGCACACCCAGTGGTGGCGTTGGCGTCATGTTCCAGGCCGAGAACGGTACCAGCCCCACCCCGACAAGAATCGCCACCGCGATCTGATGGAATATCAATGTGGCGACGAAGCCGCAGCCGAAGCCGATCAGCACTTTTTTCACGAGTCATTTCCTTGATTGAAAAGACGGTCAGGTTACGCGACAACTGGCACCGCCGGTGCAGACGTATCAATTGTTGCAGAACCCTGCAGGGGTGCTGCAACGCGGCGGGAGCATATAAGTTGAGCGGTCAGTGCACCGAACCAAACCTTCAGCGCAAAGAATTGTCAGATTTGCCAACATGGACGGCGTCGTTTCCGGTTCGGGAAGCGCCTTTGAAACCGCAGTCGACGGGCGCCGGCGTGGACCCTGTCACTGTTCGATCATTCGTCACTATCCTCGATTTCCTCAATGCGCCTTTTTCTGTTACTCGTTCTCCTGCTGTTACCGATCGGTCTGTTGTCGAACTGGCAACCGATTCATGGTTGGCTCTCACAGCCGGCATGGTGGGTACTGACCGGCGAACCGCGGCCCGAGGCCCGCGCCCGCGTGCTGGCTGCCCTGGCTGATGACGCGGATGTGTCCAGGGGCATGCTGCAGCGCTGGCAGCGTACCGCGGACGAGGCGTTGCGCTATCCGTTGCCGTTGACCGATCGCTACTCGGAACAGGTGGACGTGTCAGCTGACGATCCTTTCGTTGCCGTCTACAGCCTTGAGCTGACTGTGCCGCGAAACCTGCAAATCTTCAGCACCAGGGCCCCCGGTGCTGAGGGCGGTCTGGTGATCGATGTATTGGCCGACAGGCCGGGCGACAGGCGACCGCTGGCATCGTTCGGGCCAACCTTGCAGAATCGACGCTGGCCGGTGCCATCCGCAGGCAGGTATCGCATCAGGGTGCAGTCGACCGTCGGTGCGCGAGGCGGCTTCGGGTTCACGTTCGCCGAGCGGCGTGTGCTCGACTTTCCCGTCGCTACCCAGGCAGCGGATGCCGTGCGCAGTTTCTTTGGAGCCGACCGCGATGCAGGTGCGCGGCAACACCACGGTATCGATATCTTCGCTGCACGTGGCACGGCGGTACTGGCGGCGGCGGACGGAGTGATCTCACGCGTAGGCACGTCGGCTCGCGGTGGCCTGCATGTGTGGCACAGCGCCGTCGATGCTGCGGGTGAATCGATCGGCAGTCTCTACTATGCGCACCTGGAAACCGTGGATGTTTCACCGGGCATTCGTATCAGAAGGGGCGAACGCATCGGCGGGGTCGGCAATTCCGGCAACGCGATCACCACGCCTCCACACCTGCACTTTGGTTGGTATCGTCGATTCTACGGACCGGCAGACCCCCTGCCGATGGTCGGCAACGCGCAAGCGCCAGGTGTGCCATCGCAGGCAGGCCATGGCTTGCCGCGCTGGCTTGCGGTGAACTCTCCGGTATTGAACCGACGCGCCGGGCCCGGTACCGGCTACGGGATCATCGGCACCCTGCGGGCCGGAGACCTCGTGCAAGTGTCCGGCGTCAGTGGTGACTGGGCGCGGCTGGAGGATCCCGACGGCGCCTCCGGTTTCGTCGCCAGTGCCTTGCTGGCGCCGCCCTCGTCAAGCCCGACTGTACTGGAAACCGCTGGTGACCTGCTGATCGAGCCAGTTGCCGGTGCGCCACAGATCGTATCGCTGCCTACAGGTGAGCGCGTAACCGACTACGGCGCCTGGAGTGGCTATCGGCTGCTGCGCACGGCAGCAGGCCGGTCGGGTTGGATGCGGGAGGATGCGTCAATCGATGAACCGCTGGCGACCCCGGGACAGGAATGATTCCAGCGCGCAGATCGGGGTTACAGCACATGATGCCGGTTAGAGGGCAGGTTCGTACGCACCGTCTTCTGATAGTCGAAATCGAGCTGCACGATCACCGGGCCGGGGCGTGAGGGTGCACGCGCGATCACCGTGCCCCAGGGATCGACGACCATTGCGTTGCCGTAACAGGGGCGTTCGCCACCGGGCTCGAGATGCAACCCGATCTGCGCCGGGGCGATCACCCAGCTCTGCGTCTCGATCGCCCGGGCTCGGCAAAGCACTTCCCAGTGATCCTTGCCCGTCTCCAGATTGAAGGCAGCAGGGGCGACGATGATGTCGCAGCCAGCCTGCATGTGGGCGAGGTACAGCTCCGAAAAGCGCAGGTCGTAGCAGATGGAACAGCCGACCCGATGCTCACCCAGAACATAATCGACGATCTCGCTACCGCGATTGATGACATCGCTTTCGCGAAACACGTGACCACCCGGGGTCTCGACGTCGAACAGATGAATCTTCCGGTACTTCGCCAGTTCGGTGCCGTCGTCGGCGAACGCGATCGCCGTGTTGTAGTGCTGGTCGCCATCGGTTTCGATCATCGAGCCGACATGCACCGTCGTGGCGTGACGCTGTGCAAGCGCACTCATGGCACGATAGCCATCACCGTCCGGAAACGCCTCACCGGCAGCCCATTGTTCCCCGACCGAGCCGCCGAGAAAGGTTGCGTATTCCGGCAACACGATGAGGTCGACACGGGTGTCGGCGAGCGCATCGTCCACCATCGCATCGATGGCGCTCAGGTTCGCCGGCTTGTCGTGGCGGGAATTCAGTTGGAGCATCAGGACGCGCATGGGTTGTCTCCGCGATGTGATCGGCAGGCGGCTTGCCAAGTGGTTAACTGACCTGTCAGACGTGGGTCCGTTCTGTGACTACCATTATAGTGAGTAAATGCGTCACTCCTGCGCTGATGACCGGGCGAGCCATCCTGCTCGGCCAACAGGGCCGGTTCGCACGGCCCTGTCGTCAGCGGACCGTGTCGGATCGTCGACCTGTGGAACGCCCATGACAGGGTCCTCGTCCCTGGCGTAGCATCGGAAATCTGCCTGCGGTTTGTGTCTGTGCTCCAGGACCATGCCGCGTCTGAAACGACCATGCGGATTTCTCATCGATGAACAAGATGCCCAGTCAAGTGACAGAACCCCGAAGTGCTGCACCCGTGTGGCTTACCCGGGCTGGCTGCGACCTTGACGCGTTTCGGTCACTGATCGAAACGCGAACGCTTCCGGAACACGTGCCATTGGCAAGCTCTATCGAGAATCGAATTCCCGTCTACAACGGCGATCACGTGCGTTCCTCACTGGTCGATCACCAGTCCATCGGCACCTTTCTGACCGAGTGGAACCGCGTCTTCGATTCTGGCGCCGGGGTCATCGTGATCCGGGAGGCGTACACCGATATCGCGCTGATCGATGCCGTCACCGACGTACTCACCCGCCTCATCGACACAGAAGAGGCGGGCAATGGCGGCGGCGGCGATCATTTCGCCCCCTCCGGTGCCAACAGCCGCCTGTGGAATGCGCACGAGAAGCTGTGCCTGGCCGATCCGTCCCTGTTCGTACGCTACAACGCCAATCCTCTGCTGCCGCTGGTGTACCGCGCGTGGCTCGGACCGGGCTATCAAGTGACGACCCAGGTCAATGTCGTCCGGCCCGGTGGGCAAGCCCAGACCTGCCATCGTGACTACCACATGGGGTTTCAGACACCCGCCGAACTGGAGCAGTATCCGGCCACCGCCCATCGCCTGTCAGCCGCATTGACGTTACAAGGTGCCATCGCGCATTCGGTCATGCCGTTGGAGTCCGGCCCGACGAAACTGTTGCCTTTCTCGCAAGCCTTCCTGCCCGGGTATCTGGCTGCTCACCGTGAAGACTTTCGCGACTGTTTCGAGTCGATGCACGTGCAGTTGCCGCTGGAGAAAGGTGATGCCCTGTTCTTCAATCCGGCTCTCTTTCACGCAGCCGGAGACAACCGGACCACGGATGTGCAACGGTTTGCCAACCTGATGCAGATCGGCTCGGGTTACGGCCGTTCGATCGAGATCGTCGATCGCCTGCGCATGAGCATCGCTGCCTATCCCGCAATCAGCGAGATGTGTCGTGCCGATCAGCTCGACGAGGCGGAAATCGAAGCCGTGATCGCGGCGACGGCTGAGGCTTATCCCTTTCCTGCCAATCTCGATATCGAGTCACCGCTATCCGGCATGGCACCGCCCAGCCAGCAGGATGTATTGCGCGATGCCTTGCGGGAAGAATGGTCAGGCGAACGGTTGCAGGAAGCGTTGTATGCACAGCAGGGCGCGAAGCGTTCGGTGAAGTAGTGACGATGCCCGGCCTGTAGGTCTCCGCCGTGCAGATCCTGGCGGCGCTCCAGATGAGTGGGTCAAGGCACAGAAAAGCCGCAGAGTGCTGGATTCGGCTGTTCTGGATTTGCCGGCGGCCGAGGTGGCCGGCATGGATCGTGAGTTCCTGTACTTCGGCGCCAACGTGCCAACTGCCTGACACGCCCTGCTATCGGATCACCGATATCGGATGCCGGCTACCGCCGTCTGCCGCAGTGGCCGGTGCTTCCTGTGAAGATGTAAAACAGGTCTGTGCCGGTCGGGGCGCCGATGGTCTATCCTCGTCGTCAGCGTTCAGCCCCTCATTCTCATGAAAACTTCATCGATCGCCACGATTGCCGTCGTCGTCGTCCTCTCGCTGTGGATGCTCAGCGGCCTGTTGAACGGCGATGATGAGTCTGGCAACGAGCGGGCCGCCGGGAAGTCCGAATCGCTGATGAAGGTGGAGGTGATGCCGGTCGAATTGTCACCGACCGACCGCGAGGTGGTGCTGCAAGGCCAGCTTGATCCGTGGCGGCAGGTGGATGTGCGTGCAGAAGTCGGTGGGACGGTGGCCCGTATCGCCGTGCAGAAGGGCGACCGCGTGGACAAGGGTGCATTGCTGGTCGAGCTCGATCCCGGTAGCCTGGACACCGATCTGCTCGAAGCACAGGCACGGGTGAAGTCCGCTGCCAGCGAAGAGGAGGCAGCGTCGTCGCTGCAGAGCCAGGGGTTGCAATCCAGGGTGCAGCTCGAGCAGCTCAAGGCGCAACTGGAAACGGCACGTGCGCAGCTCGCCCGGGCCAAGCGTGCGAGGCGAGACACGCGCATCCTGGCGCCTTTCGCCGCCGCCATCAACGATCTGCCTGTCGAAGTCGGTGAGCTGGTCCAGATCGGTGATGTGGTAGCCGAACTGGTGGACGACAGTCGGCTGAAGGCCAGCGCACAGGCTGCGCAGCAGAGCGTGTCCGAACTCGCCATCGGTCAGTCCGTGAAGGTCGAGCTGATCGATGGCGAGCGGCTCGACGGCACATTGACGTTCATCTCCCCACTCGCGAACAGTCGCAGTCGCAGCTTCCGTATCGAGGCCCGGGTCGACAACCCGAACGGCAAGCTGGCGGCCGGTGTCAGCGCCACGCTGAGAGTGCCGGTCGAAAGGGTTCGAGCAGCCTTCATCAGCCCTTCGGTGTTTTCGCTCGATGATCAGGGTGTGCTCGGGGTGAAGCTGGTGGATGCCGATAACGAAGTCGTGTTTCAGCCGGTCAGGTTGTTGCGCAGCGACCTCGACGGTGCCTGGGTGGCTGACATTCCCGAGGGCGCTCGTCTGATCACACTGGGGCAAGGCTTCGTCAGTGCCGGTGAGCGCGTGACGCCCGGCGAGGCAGCCGCAGGCGACACGGAAGCAACCGATCGGGCTGCTCCCGCGACAGCCGCGGCCGACCCCGGGGCAGATGCGAACGGGGCTGCCATGCAATGAACACGCTGATCGACGCGGCCTTCGATCGCCATCGCACGGTTCTCTTGCTGCTGATCTTTCTGATCATCAGCGGAATCTATGCCTATGCCAGCATTCCCAAGGAATCCGAACCGGACGTACCGATACCGGTCATCTATGTTTCGATGACGCATGACGGCATTGCGCCGGAAGATGCCGAGCGGTTGCTGGTAAGGCCGATGGAAACGGAACTGCAGAGCATCACCGGTATCAAGACATTGAGCAGCACGGCGGGCGAGGGCCATGCCTCGGTCACGCTCGAGTTCGATGCCGGGTTCGATGGCGAAACCGCACTGGCCGATGTGCGTGAAAAGGTCGACGCCGCGAAATCACAATTGCCGGAGGCTACTGACGAGCCGAGCGTCAACGAGATCAACGTGGCGCTGTTTCCGATCCTGAACCTGAGTCTGTCAGGGTCGTTGCCTGAGCGCACGCTGACCCGCATCGCCCAGGAGATGAAAGATCAGCTCGAGGCCTTGCCCGGCGTGCTGGAGGCCGATATCGCCGGCGAGCGCGAAGAGGTGCTGGAGATCATCGTCGATCCGCTGGTCATGCAGAGTTACGAGGTGAGCTTCGATGAGCTGCTGAACCTGGTCAGGAGCAACAACCTGCTGGTGGCTGCCGGTGCCATCGATACCGGCTCCGGGCGTCTGGTCATGAAAGTACCGGGCGTCATCGAGGACATCGAAGATGTACTGCGCCTGCCCGTCAAGGTGACCGACGATGCCGTGATCGTATTCGGCGATGTCGCACGCATCAACCGCACCTTCAAGGATCCTACCGGTTTCGCGCGACTGAACGGACAACCCACGCTGGTGCTGGAAATTTCCAAGCGCCTGGGCGCCAACATCATCGAGACCGTCGAGGGCATACGTACGGTGATCGGCAAGGCGAAGAGCCAACTGCCACCCGGTCTGCGCATCGACTATCTGAAAGACAAGTCGGAAGAGACCCGTGTGATGCTCACCGATCTTCAGAACAACGTGATTTCCGGGGTAGTGCTGGTGATGATCGTGATCATGGCAACGCTGGGTATCCGCTCGTCAATGCTTGTCGGCCTGGCGATTCCCGGCTCGTTCCTGATCGGCATCCTGGTGATCCATGCGTTCGGCTACACGATGAACATCGTGGTGCTGTTCAGCCTGATCCTGGTGGTGGGCATGCTGGTCGATGGCGCGATCATCGTCATCGAGCTGGCCGACCGGAACATGGTTGAGGGGCAACCGTCGGCAACGGCCTACGCGAATGCCGCCAAGCGCATGGCCTGGCCGGTCATCGCCTCCACCTTCACAACACTGGTCGTCTTCTTCCCGCTGCTGTTCTGGCCTGGCATGATCGGGCAGTTCATGCGCTACATGCCGATCACGGTGATCACCTGTCTGCTCGCCTCGCTGGCGATGGCACTGGTGTTCATTCCGGTCGTGGGCAAGTTGATCGGCACTCGGCAGTCGGAGGTCGGGAGCGGGAATTCCCGCCAGCCGCCGATTCCCGATGCGTCTGCGATCTGTCAGCCTTCGCTCGCTGCATCGCCATCGATGGGGGCGCCACCGCCGGCAGGTGCGTCCGAAGCACCGGGCTCACTGGGCGATGCAGGCAAGCTTGCCACCGGCCTGACGTTCCGCTACCTGGAATTTCTGCATCGCATGCTGCTGCATCCGGTGCGCACACTGATGGTCGCCTTGTTGTTCACCGTCGGCAGCTATGTAGCCTACGGTGCATTCGGTAACGGCGTCGAATTCTTCCCTTCGACGGAACCTGAGACGCTCGCGCTGCGTGTGCATGCTCGTGGCGATCTTTCGATAGTCGAGCAGGATGCCATTCTCAAGCGCATCGAGTCGCGTCTGTCGGCTCGAGACGATGTCCTGTCGGCGTATACCCGTACCGGCGCTAGCGAACGT
>JAULKR010079987.1:0-35777 GCA_032356305.1 Prasiola linearis | reverse complement strand
CTCGATACAACAGGAAAACTTCATGTTTCTAGTTTATGTAGTTCTATTGTTTTTGCTATCGTTCAAACATCTGAAAGCCTTATAGAGTCACGGGTCTTTATTTGAAATCCTGTTAAAGAAAGGAAACCTATCGTTCACAGGATTCACAAAATAGTAATCACAACGATGAGTTCAACCAGGGTGAATCACTTAAAATTTTGATATTTCATTGGACTATATTATTAAAAAGATAATAAGTATTATTTAAAAAAACGATAAACTTTTACTGTTAATAGGATAGTATAAATATGATGAAATACACTCTTTTATATAAATTTTCTTTTGCCATAAACAAAATATATCCCAGAATTTATTTGGTTTTTAAAAGTTTTTTCATTTTTTTTATACTGAACTTAGACGTTTTTATTTCAGTTGCTGGAGTAAACTTCACGATTCACTTTTCGGATAAGAGTATCGCTATGGGACGAGTTACTTCGATGTGAGCAAGAACTATGTTTATCATAACCATAATCGGAACAGAGAGGAGCATACCTATAGGTCACCAGAGAGTTCCCCAAAAAATAAGTGATACTAAAATCACTAGCGGAGAGAGATTAAGTTTATTTCCCATAAGTCGAGGTTCGATAATATTTCCCATAAGAACTTGTGCTGCTATCATAAGAGCGAGAAATACTAAACTCAGCGAAAATGACTCAAACTGAATCAGCGAAAATATCACAGGAAAAAACACTGCAATAATAGAACCAACATTTGGAATATAATTAAATATAAATATCAAAAATGTCCAAAACAAGAAAAAATCGAGTCCAAAGAAAAACATAATAGTAGCACTAATAAGAGCTACCCCCATACTCACTATTGTCTTGATGAGGAAATATGATTTTATATCACGCTGAATTTGTTCAAAAATGATAAAAAACGATGACTTTTCTCAACCTGTAATAACTCAGAGTTTCTTTTTAAAAGACGTACTTTCAAGCAAGAGAAATACCGTAAAAAAGAAAATCATTCCTGCATTTTTTACAATACTCGTCACAACAAATGCGGTACTTGAAACCAAACTTGGTATATTAATACGCTCAAGCGCTTGTTGCATAACTATGTTTTGATCAATACTGTATCTCTGCGCAAGATCTGAAACTACCGCTAAAAGTCTGGCCTCATATTGGGGTGCTCAGGCTACAATTTCTGTGATATTTGAATCTATAATTTTTCAAATACCATAAAATATTATCCCAATAGTGAGAAGTGAACTAAGAAAAGAAAGATATTTTGGAACTCACTTATCTCTATAAAAATGACCAAGTGAAACGATAATAAACGACAAAAAAATCGCAACAACAAAGGGAATAATTATTGAAGCTCAGATATACAAAACGTACATAAAGGCACCAAATGTGAGAAGTGTGAGATTAAAAGCGACAAGTGGGCTATATTTTTTTTCTGACATATTTTTATATTATTGAACTTCCCAGAGTTTTCCCTGAGAATAAATTTCTGTTCCGTCTGGTGATGTGATAGCTGGAAACAATATATCACAGCGACGAACATCTGACAAAAAATCCAAACTACTATTACACGGACAAGTAGTACAGAGAGTGTTTCAAAAAATTCATCCTTGTTTTGCATTATAGAGACAACTTTCTTTGACTGTTGATACTTCTGGTTTACAGATTCACGACACTCAGCATGTAAGTGTATTACTATCGTCACAGGTATATCACGCTTTACATCCACAGGTTTGATCGCACTTTTGTTCGAATATCGGACACCCCGAATTTTGTGAATCTCAGGAAATAATAGGACACAAATCCTCACAATCAAAAATACCATCGCTGTCTGAATCTTGTTCACAAGAATCTCCATCTAAAACGTTTACAATCACTGATGCTGAGCTAATGTTTTGATCATCATCTCAAACAGTAAGTTCTACTTTATACGTTCATGGATTAGTGTAGATGTGTTCTATATTTTTACCTGTTCCTCTCTCTCCATCTCAAAAATTCCAAGAATATATATAGGGTGGTGTACCACCGTTTACTTGTACTGAGAATTTTCAAACAAAATCTGTAGTACCAGAAAGTTCATCTAGTAAGATATTTACTCCAATATTGGACTGCGCGTTTATATTTTTATTTGTTGGTGAGGAAATACTAGTGTTATACTCAGTAATAATATCTCAATTCGCGTCTTGAATTTGTAATGCGACTTTCCACTTTTGATTCTCAGGTATCGATATATCGTTGAGTTTTTTTCATGTATACTGATCTATTTTTCCAGTATCTATATTTGTAAAAGTCCAATTATAATTGCTAGCAGGGATACTAGGATCAATACTTGGATTATCAATCACAAAATCATAAAGGGAGTCTCATCCGATAAGTTCTCAGGGAGTTAGCTCTGAACACGCTCAAGTTCAAACACAATCTCAATCATATATTTTAATAAATGATGTATTTCGATTTTCTGGATCCCTTAAACCGTTGGGACTTAAAGTCCTCTCATCAATCTCGTCTACTATCACGGTTGCGTGCACTTGGCCTGTATTTCCGCAACGATCTTTAGAGTGAAGAGAAACTTTCCACTCTCATACTGATGATAAAGTAGTATCGTCTATATATTGACCGTATTCAAAAAACTCTTCTCAGGTACTGAGATTATGAAATCTCCAACTATATCATGTACGAGCGTCAATTCCATCTGCACAAAATCAGTTTGATCGAACACTAAAGTCATAGGTATTTCAGATATCATCAAGTTCAGAAAGTGGACAATTATCTTGATCTATTCGGCAACTAGCATTTTTGATATCTATAACTCAGGCTATAGTATCATTGTTTTCAGTGACACAACTATTTGTTTTAAGCACCACATAGGACATTTTTAGAAACTGCTCTTTTGTGATTTGCTTTTTTGGATACACATTTCCCTGCTCATCAGGCTCAAGAAGTTTGCGCGTTGTAGCATTTCAATCAGTATCGTATTCAAGTATTTCATACTCAAGCGCTTTTTGTAAATATCCGTAAAAGGTATACGCAGATCCGTCAGAGTTTTTTGGAGATACATCATTCGCAACCTTTTGATACATAATTCACGCATTGATATTTCGAATTGTTTCTCTATTTTGGTCTATGGTGTATATACCTGAATTTCTTAAAAGTACGGCTACTGCCTCTTCGAGATTAATACGGTTTGCAGGACAAAATGGACGTTCTCCAAATTTTGAATCGCCGTTTTGACAGGTTTCTCCTATATCATATCAACGAATAGAATTTTTGGTATTGGCTTCTGCGATACAATAAAAATAAGGATTTCTATTATCGAGGTCAAAATACACCTTTTCATCAAAGTATTTTTCAATAGTTTCAAAATCTGTATGTGGTTGAATACATCTCTCGCAAACAACCTCAAGAGCAACCCCCACAAACTCATCTCGATTTAAAAAGTTTTCAGCTCAAAATGATCCTGAAATATCAGGAATTATCATTCATTTATCATACAGTGTTTGTAGCTCATCTTTATACTCATATCATTCATCAACGTCATAAAAAACGTCTTGTACAGACTCTCATACTGCAAAAACAGACGATCACCCATAACAAAAAAAACAGAGTATGAAAAAAATTATTTTCAAAATACTTTCTATTAAATATTTTATACCGTAGCATACATAACAATTCCAGCAGCAACAGAAACATTCAGTGATTCTTTTGCTCATAACATAGGTATCATAACAACTTTATCAGAAATATCTAACAACTTGTCTTGTACTCCCTTGACTTCGTTTCATAATATCAAACAAATATTATCATGTTGCTGATAAAATAACTCTTTGTAATCAATACTCTTCTCATTAAGCTCTATACTATAAATTTTTGTATTTTCTGATTTTAGTTTTTGAATGACTTCCAAGGGATCTAAAAAATACTCCCAATCAACAGTGAGTTCTGATCCAAGCGCTGTTTTAGAAATATCGTTTCGTGGAGGAGTCGGAGTACAACCAGTGAGATATATTTTAGAAAATCAAGCTCCGTCACAATTTCTAAAAATAGCTCCAACGTTTTGCATGCTTCTAATATTATCAAGGAGAATAACTTTCATGCTTAATATTTTACTCTCACAACACCATCTCCGTTGTGATAAAATGCTCAATTTGTGAGTCCAGCGGAACCTGCTGCTGTATTGTTTGTATGTATAGGTAGTCATGTAACTTGAAGCTGTGATGTTGGATTTTTCGTTCCTATACCAACATTTCCCCCTTCAAAAATTGCTGCATAAGCTGTTCACGTAGATGAATTATTTATTACGTGCAGAGATGCATCTCTATCATTTGACTCAGCAATTATATTAACACCCGCTGTTCATAAAGTTACAGCTTGAGCAATAGTAGCAGTTTTATTATTATCACGACTTAGCTTAAATACCGGAGAATAACCATCTCTTCATATTATTAGATCACCGTCTGGTATCATATCTATATTCCAATTTTGATTCCCCCCATTAGAAATTCATATATTACCGTTTATTTCTAATTTAAAATTTGGACTGGTTTTTCCTATTCCAACATTTCAATTTGTATCAATTATCATTCTAGTTGATGCTTTCGTGTTATCAAAAAATACCAAAGCATCATCTGGTCAGGCTGACAGTGAACTATTTCCAATACTCCAATGTTTTTTAGATCCAAAACTATTTCATATTAGCTCGATTGTTGCATGATTATTAGAAGATTCTAAACGCATTAAAGATGAGGATCAATCTTTATAAATATGTAATTTACGAACTGGGTTAACTATTCAAATTCATATATTTCACATCGAGTATATATCTTCTGTATTATCAGATGCAACATTATTATCATCACTACCAAACCAAGGATTTGTATCAGTAATTGTTTGTACTTGTACAAAACAATCTGTATCTCCCGGAGCACAATCTGGATCAAGAGTTGCGTTTGGAAGATATCATCAAGTAGGAGCAGCTGCGTAAGCAACAAGTGTCCCTATAAAAAGGAGTGGTAATATATTTAATAAAAGTTTTTTGGTATTCATAGGTATAAAATACATTAGCTAATAAAAATATACTTTAGTAGAAACACGATTATTTCTGTTCTAATTTCTCTAATCGAGAAAATAGTTCCTTATTTTTTACTGAAAGTTCATCATTTTGTATTGAGAGCTCTTGTATAGCTTCTATTAAAACAGCATTTAGCATATCATAATGCACAGCTTTAAAATCGTCATATTCGGCAACAGCTTCTGGAAGAATTTTTTCTATTTCTTGAGCTATAACTCATGCTTTTCGAACTCAGTTATCTCTTTGTGTGTATGTATATCAATTAATTGAATTTACTTTTTTTAAAGCATTTTCTATTTCTATAAGGTCTTTTTTTAACTTTTTATCTGATGGAGTTATACTTCACGAAGCTAAAATATTTCATGTAACGTGGAGTTTTTCTGAGGGATTTATTATTCCTATACCTATATTTCAAGAATTTCTAATGGTTAAATGCTTGGTTCAAGCTGTAGTACTATTAGAAAAATGGACCCCTCATCAGCTGGTTCATCATATAATAGGCTCAGCTGATTCAAAGATGGTATAGCTTGCTTGTGTTTGATTTGAATCTTGAGACCTGAAAATTAACTCATCCAAAGTCCCGTTATAAATAAAATGTGATCAAGTATTTCATACCCTTCATATTTTAATCCCAGGATATGCTTTTATTGTACCTGAAACCTCGAGTTTAACAGATGGATTAGTTGTTCATATACCAACTCTTCACATAGTATAAATATTCTCTGTATTATCAGTTGCAAAGGTATCGTTGTCAGTTCCAAACCAAGGATTAGTATCACTTACTGTATCAACTTTTACAAAACAATTTGCAGCCCCAGGTACACAATCTGGATTCAAAGTCTCATTTGGAGCATAGCCCCCATTCGGAGCCGCATAGACTAACAGCCCCTACAAATAATAATGGAAGTGTATTATATATATGATCTTTTTTGCGTTCATGTGCATAAAAAGTTATGAAAAATAAATATCTAATTTCTTCTTTATGGAGTTTACTTTTGTTTGACTAAAACAAAAGTATTTATGGTCTTTTGATATCAAATACGTCTTGCTAAGCTCAATTTATATTTTTAAAGTATCTATGAGCGATAAGAATTGATTTCTCTCCAAATACCACTATTATGGGACGTATTGACCTATTTCATTATATCTTTCAATGCTTGATTTTATTATATTTTTACTCTTGGTATTTATATCTTCGTGAATATTTGTGTATTTTTGGCAAAAAAAAGCGCATTATAAGCATACACTTGATACTATTTTTTTAAGAGTCACCCTTCCAAAAAAAGATTCAGATCTCGACACTAAAAAAGAAACAACCCGTGACTTTAAAGAAATGGTATGACTCATGGAGCAACTTCTTGCTTCACTCAAGTCAACGCATTCTCAAAAAATACTCAAACGCATACTTGGTCAAGACACGATGAGTTTAGAATATATTGCTCACGAATGAGAAATATATTTTTACGTGACCTGCGCGAAAAACTATAAAAAACTTGTTGAAAAACAAATCAACGGTTTTTACACTGACGCAGTTATCGAAGAAACAAAAGAAATAAATATTTTCGAAAATAGAAAACACTTTGCCACAACATATCTCTCTACCAGTAAATCTTTTGCCTATCCAATCAAAACGTATCAAAAATTAGAAAGTGATCCGATTAACAATATTTGTGGAGCATTTTCAAAGCTTGATGAACACGAATCCGCAGCTATTCAGATTATGCTGAAACCCATTGCTGATACCTGGCAGGGAAAATCTACAAAAATCTCAAGTACGATGATGCATTCAAAAAGTTCAAGTTTTACGCTCAATCCCCTCAAGATAATCGTCGCAATTGTTAATATATTCATGACTAGCGACGACGCGCAAACCCCAACACCAGAAGAAAAAAACTCAAGTGCGCTCACCCAAGAACGCGCAAAAACTGTTGACGAAAAAGATGATAAAGTCGGATATCAGGTTATTATACGTTTTATAACCACATGAAACTCTCAAACAGATACGGAGGTAGAACTCAAAAATATTATCTCGAGTTTTAGTCAGTTTAAATATCCTGAATTAAATAATTTTAGAACAACTGAGTATCACTCACAAAGACTCCTTATAAAAAACTATATTTATAGAAATTTTTCAAAACCCTTCTGGCTTCGAAAAATGATCCTCAATACAGAAGAACTCTCCTCTCTGTTTCATTTCCCTCATATTAAATACAACGAAACTCCTGAGATAAAATGGCAAAACTATAAAATAGTAAAAGCTCCAACAAACATCCCAAAAGAGTGAATTATGCTTTGAGAGAACTATCATCGAGGAATTAAAAAACCTATTTTCATAAAAACAGAAGATAGACTCAGGCACTTCTATATTATCGGACAAACAGGAACGGGTAAGTCAACGATTATGCAAATCATGGCTCGCCAAGATTTTGAGAAATGAAATGGAGCTGCAATTATGGACCCGCATGGAGATCTCGTAAAAGATCTTTTACCATTTGTTCCTCGAGAACGTGCTGATGACGTTATTGTATTTGATCCATCTGATCTCACGCGACCTATTTGACTCAACTTACTAGAAGCAGAACCCGATGAACGAGACATGGTAGCGCAAGACGCGAATAATATCATGATCAAGCTTTTTTGAAATGAAATCTTTGGCCCTCGGCTTCAGGATTATTTTTTGAACGGAGTTTTAACACTTATGGAATATCCTCAAGGTTGAGCTATTACTGATATCATAAGACTATTTACCGATGATGATTTTCAAAAAGATCATGTTCGTAATGTAAAAAATCCTATCGTCAAAGCCTGGTGGGACAAAACTTACGCGTCGATGTGACAGCGTGAAAAGCAAGAAATTATCCCCTATTTTGCGGCAAAGTTTTCAGGGTTTATTACAAACCAAACGATGCGAAATATTATCTGACAAACAAAGAGTTCGTTTAATATAGCAAAATGTATGCAAGAGCAAAAAATCATATTTTTGAACCTCTCAAAGGGTTTAATTGGAGACTTAAATTCTCAGTTACTCTGAATGATTGTGGTGAGTAAAATACAAACAGCGGCGATGCAGCGTCAACGAATGACAAAAGAAGAGCGAAAAGATTTCTTTTTGTATATTGATGAGTTTCAAAATTATGTTACTCCCAGTATCGAATCTATCCTCTCTGAAGCTCGAAAGTATCGCCTTGGACTCGTTCTCGCACATCAATATCTCGGACAACTTGAAAAGTCTGACGCACTCACTAAATCATCTCTCAATCTCAAACAAGCGATTTTTGGGAATGTCGGATCGGTTATGAGTTATAAAGTTTGACCAGAAGACTGAGAGTTTATGGCAAAATATTTTCAGCCAACCTTTTCAGAGCAAGACTTAATTAACATGGATAAATACAAATGAGTCATGAAGCTCTCAATAGACACGCAACCATCAACCCCCTTTTCAATTATTCCAACAAATCCCTATCTCGATGCGTGAGATGAAAAAATTGCGAAAGCACTCGTTGAGCTTTCAAGATTAAAATATTGAAGAGATCGAGCATTTGTAGCAAAAGAAATTGAATACAGAATATGAGTGATGTAGGCCCTCATACAATTTTCTCCCTTGGGGGAGAAATGAAATCGCAAATATAAAACTATGAATCTCAAACAAGAAAATGAACTTTTAAAGCAACAACTCGCATCAGCAAAACGCTGGATGGCTGAGGAGGTTCATAACGCTCAAAAACTCATAGCACGAGAACAAACGCAATGAGAAACGCATAGTTTGTATCACGAAAATTTAGAAGATATCATCACTGAGCGAATTTACAGTTTTTTTCCAAACGAAGTTTTAGTCCGTTTTCCAGAAGACGCAGTTAAAAATATTTTATCCAGTGAACTGATTTATTATCATATTATTCACGGAAGTCACGTTGACGGAACCTGAGTGATTCTTGGCTACCAAAAAGTTCTTGATAGTATGATCGAACTCTATATCACTAAAAATTTTCGAAAATATATTTCAAAAAATCCTGCCTGATGAACTCGCGTGAATTCTTCGCTTGAAAAAGCGTTTTATAACGTCGTTGAAAAAAACTATAGCATATCAATTGGCAGACTCTACGCTGTTTTAAAAGATATTCAGTCAAAAACACATCTTGGCCCATATTCTCAAAGCTTTTGTGAGTATCTTAGGTCAAGGCCTTTCTTAGAGAAAGCTTTGCTTCACACTGATTTCTTACTACAATTAGAGACACTTGAATGACTCGGAGTTCTGTGAGAAAAACGTCATCATGGGAGTGTATCTCAAGATGATACCACAAAGGCTCGAGATATGTATATTTGAAACTTTCAGGATACGAACTCGCTTCTCTATATTCTCGCACATTCACAAAGTGTAGATGTGTAATGGTTGAATATCTATGTTTTTATTTTTTCACGGAGCTGTTTGAAATAGTTCCCTGCAATATTATTTTTTAAAATTTTCTTATGCGACTTCTTTTACTTATTCCAGCACTTTTGTATCTTGTACTGCTAGTTATAAACCTCTGAATTTTTAAAGCAACGACGGAAATAAATTTCTTTTGGCTGACAAGTTTTAATGTTCCCGTTGTTATTTTTATTTCTCTCTTTTTCATACTGTATATTCTACTCATTTGGATTGGATTCAATTTTTCAAATGCCTTTACGAATATGAAAACAAAGAAACTCGAAAAGGAAGTCTTTGACCTAAAATCTCAACTACTTGATAAACAATGAGAGCTTATCAAAAATATAGAAGCGCATTTTCAAACAACACTTGAGGATTTTAAATGAGAAGCAAACCAAAAACTTGATCTGTATAAAAAAGAAACAGAAAAAGTTGTCTCAAACGTCCAGTATGATTTCAAAGATATTCAAGATAAACTGACAAAACTCGCAAAACAGAAATAATTTTTCAACTAAAAAAACTTTCCAAATTTTGGAAAGTTTTTTTAGTTTTGATGATCATCTATTACAAATACCTTTAGCGTATCTCCCTCAAGCTTTCACCAAGCCCGAAACTGTCTATTGATTCTAAAATAATATATTTCATGAGACTTAGGTTCCCTGAGTTTTAATCATACTTGTCGATGATTTCCTCATACAATATAATCCTTCGCCTTAATGAATTGTTTCAATAATCACCTTTTTTCAAGATATATTTTATATTTTTCAGATATAAGTACTCTTTTGATATACATATTATACTTCTATAAATTTTGTATGAGGAATATTTTTATAAGCTTCTTGTACATCTATTGGAGCGTCATCCACTAAAATTTGGTGAAGAGTAAACTCATGTTCTCCAAATTCATATTGCAAAAATTCTAAAAATTTTACACGTATTTCTTGTGGCGTATAAGCATTTTCTATTTTCGGATCATCTATAGTTATAGTTGTCATATTAAGAATTATATATTTTTTATACAAAAAAGCAAAAAATCATATACTGGAAGCTAATACTCTAATGACAAACTTTATGCTCTACATCGTCCCCACTCCCATATGAAACCTCGAAGACATAACTTTTCGAGCTGTTCGAATTCTGTCAGAGGTAGATTTAATTGCGTGTGAAGATACCCGAACTTCTGGAGTTTTACTCAAGCATTATGATATTAAAACACAAACAACTTCGTATCACTCTCATTCAGGATTTTCAAAAACTGAGAAAATACTTGAAGTTTTGCTTGAGTGAAAAGACGTTGCGCTCATCTCTGATGCTGGGACTCCAGGGATTTCTGATCCTGGCTACGCACTCGTTCAGGAAGTATTAAAAAATAATATCGAAATATCAGCACTTCCCTGAGCATCAGCAGTCACAACAGCACTTTCAGCTTCGGGACTTTCAACACATCATTTTTTGTATCTTGGTTTTCTCCCAGTTAAAAAATGACGACAAACGCTTTTGACGCGAGTTTCAGAAAATAAAACGGAAACGCTTGTTATTTATGAAAGTGTACATCGAATCGAGAAAACACTTCTTGACCTTACGAAATATTTTTGAGAAGAAACTAATATAGTAATAGGAAGAGAGCTCACAAAAAAGTTTGAACAGTATATTCGTGGTACAATTACAGAAGTATCTGAGTATTTTAAAAACAATCCTTGAAAAATAAAAGGAGAGTTTGTCATTATGCTGTAAAATATGGATATAGGAAATGCCCTTCGTCGAACTGGACGAGATGATATAGCTACAAGAGCTGTTATATCAAACACTGTAATAAGGATATACTTTGAAAAATCTTGAAGAAAAATATCTATAGATTCCGTTCAAATACGGTGAAAAAAAATATTTGTGAAAACTTGAAATATGCTCATAAACTCAGAGCTTCAGCTTCTGAGTTGAGACATACAAAAAGCCTCTTTTCAGAAGCTTCGATCAATGCACATCAGAATTTCAGCAGATACGGTATTTCGTTTTATATAAAACCTATAAACCCGAATTATTGAATTTTTGAAAAAATAACTTCGTATTTCTCCCCATTAATATGAATTACATTTGGAGTTTCGTTTTTAGAATTACTTGCTTCTAAAATACTTGATTTCATTAAATGCATTGAACTTGCATTAGCTACAGGGGCAATAGCTCAAACGAGAAGTACAAGAAACGCAACCATTAGAACAATGCACGTAGAATTTTGCAGTTTCTCATCAAAGAGTTTGTAGTAATTTGTAATTGCTGATTGGAGCATTATATATGTGTGAGATGTATAGTATATCTCTATTATCGCATATATTTTTTAATAGGTCAAGAAAGTTGTGAGTTTATTTTTTAGATACATGTTTACTATATCCAGAGTTTACGAGTAAGTTGTAAGAATCTAAAATATGTTGAGGAATATCCACTTCTATTTGGAATCATAATTTTGAATATTCCATTAGTCTTTGTATGTTTCCTACTAAAATATGAATCACAGTTTCTATGCTAATATCTTGGTTTGCATAGTTTTTAAAATTAATATCTGGAGCTGATACAATGAGGTTTTTATACTCTAAAGAATACTGTTTTTTAAAAGTAGCCAGTCCTCTAAGTTGCATATATGGTTTTTGCACGAGGATTATATCTTCACTCAAAATATTTTGCTCTTGAATAATTTTTTGAGAAAAAATAATATTTTCTCAAGTATTGGTAGATTTAGTTTCACAAATTATATTTTTTGGATCTACTCAAATTTGAATAGCTCTTTCAGCAAATATTTTAGCTTCTGCTTTTTGCCATCACGTTGCGAGTAAATCACCCTGATGTGCGATACCTCAGGAAAATAATATCTTTTTCCCATATCAGTCTAGCATTAATCGAGCTGCATAATCCGCGACTCTCAAGTCATGACTACACAAAACAAAAATCAAATCTGATTTTTCTAAAGCATTGTCTACTCTCTGAAAATCATAAAGTATTTTTGCGTGTCGGAGTATTTCTACAGTTAATAACATAATTATTGTAAATTAACTTCTTCTCATCTTTTTCCTCAAATAAATTGTATAATACAAGGCAGGGATAATAAAGAGTGTCATGAACGAACCAGCAAAGAGTCCAAATATTATGGTGAATCAAAGTCATGCCCAAAACGCATCTTGCAGAGCAAGTGGGAGCACTCAAAAGAGCGTTGTGAGTGTGGTTACTATAATTGGTTGGAGTCGAGATCGTCCAGCAGCTACAAGAGATTCAACATAATCATTGAGCTCAAGTTCTTTCTCTCACGCGTTACTCACGAGTCTATCGAGATTTCGGTTAATTCTATCAACGAGGATAATCGCGTCGTTTACTACGACTCAGGTGAGTGCAATAAATCAAATACCAAAGGTCATAGAGTATGGGTTCCCCGTTACAAAAAGACCAATATTTACTCAAAGGAGCGCTAGAACTACCGAGTACAAAATAATAAGTGGCTGAGAATATGAATTAAATTGAAATACGAGGATTGTAAAAATAAGAAACAAGGCTATAAAAAATGATTGGAGTGTTGCCTGAATAAGTTCTGCGTTTTCTTCATTTTCTCATCCTGCTGTATAACTCACTCATTCAGGAAAACTATATGATTCTGCAAACTCAATGAGTTTTGGTTGAACTTCTGTTGGGAGTGTTCATGTTTCAAGATCTGAATTAACTCAAATAGTTATTTTTCAATCTTCTCTTCCGATTGACGAGAGTCCTGGTTCAAATGAGTAGCTCATATAATCTCAAATTCTGATTTTTCCTGAAGGAGTTGAAATAAGAAAATCACTTATATCTTCTGGGGAAAGCGTATCTTCAAACTCAGCGATTGAGAGTTTTATATCGTTATCCTCAAATGCTGATTGAATTGACCCAGCAGTGAGTCACACGATCGAAACTCTCAGTTGAGACACAATGTCATCAGGAGTTAGTCCGATAAAACTGAGTTTTTCTCTATCAAATTGAAACACAAACTGTCATGGGTTTTCTGATGATGAACTTGCAGCATTTTTAGTACCACTGGTTTCTTGGAGAAATTCCTTAAAGTCATCAGCTACCGTTTTAAGTGTGTCGATATCTTTTGAACTATTTGCGTTGAGCTTGATACCAACTGGCGACCCAGCTGGTGGACCATTCTCAGCAGTCGCTACTTCTACTAGTAGCCCTCTTGATTCAAGAACTTTTAGCTCACTAAGAATTTCTGTTTCTAAATCAAAAACAGTGCTTTGTCCGAGATCTTCACGAATATTTGCGTCAGTCAGTTCCATATACACCGTAATTTTGTTTCATGAAAGTGTAACGTAATACACTTTCATCTCAGGATATGACGAGACAACTGCTTCAATCTCATCAATATATCATACCAATGATTCCTTATTAGAACCTATTTGTCATGTGATACTCATATTGATGACTCACTCGTCTGATGCTGGAAAAAGTGTAAATCCGATTTTAGGAGAGAGAAATACAAATGATAAAATCAGGAGAATAAAAGGAATAAAGATAGAAAGAAGTCGTGAACTTCTGCTTCAAAGAAATTTATAGAGAAGTGTATAATATCATGAGCCAAGATAATTTAAAAATTTATCACGATAGTTTCATTTTGATTCTATAACTTCTGTTTTTCCTTGTCTTTCAGAAACGAGAAACGCAAGTTCACCAGGTGAAAGACTTTCTTCAAATTTTGTGTCAGGATGATATATTGTCTTTTTTTTCGACATTCTATAAAACAGAGCTGTAGCAAGTGTCAGTGAAAGCACTAAAGCAGCAAGAAGTGTAATAAAAACAGTAATCGGTATGTATGCAAGAAATTTTCCAAGGACTCATGGCAAAAATATCATCGGAAGAAAAGCAACTAAAGTTGTTGCTGTTCCACTAATAAGAGGAGATTTGAGGTCACGAACGGCAATAATAACAGCATTTTTACGAGAATATCCAAGTCTTTGCCTCTCAGCTGCTCATTCGATAATGACAATAATGGTATCAATCGCAATTCAGAGTGTGAGAACCAGTGAAAAATTCGTTAAAAAGTTTAGCGAAAACCCAAGAATATTTAGAACAATAAATGTTATAAAAAATGCAAGTGGGAGCAAAATACTGGCAATAAGTGATTCACGAAGTCCTACAAATATAAAAATAGTAACAAAAACCAGAACGAGCGTTTGTATAGCCGTTGTCCCGAGATTTTTATAATCCTCAATAATAACCTCTCCAAGGTCTTGAGAATATTTTACTTCTAAGTTTTCAAAATTTACATCATTCGCAAGGAGGTTTTCCAGTCCCTCTTTGGCAGACGAGGAAACGGTAAATACATTATCTCACGCATTTTTGTTAAATGAAAGGGTGATGTAGTTATAGCCAGTAGCGTTATAAAAACCAAGACTCTTTACAAGATCCTCATCATATTCTCTCTCAATCACAGCAACGTCTCTTAGTCTCACACTTGAAGCTCAACTTCATTTTATAATGGTATTTTCTAGATCCTCAATACGATCAAACTCCCCATCAATCCGAAAGTCATAATTCAGTTCTCCAATCGTAAAATTTCCAAGAGGAGTATTTTTGTTGTAAGCTCTGAGGGTATTTGAGATCTGAATGAGAGAGAGATCTAAAAGTTCGAGCTTTTCTTTAGAAATACGAACCTGTATTTTATAATCTCATGATCAAGCATTTGATCACGCAAACGCATCCCCTCAATTTCATCAAATATCTATTGAGGCAATTCCGTTTTGTCATTCGAGCGCGGTTTGAATAAGACGAGCTTTTTGCGTCAGTGCAAAGTTATCAAGCGTAGCTCCTGACGCGTAGATAAGAGCTTCAAACAACAGCTCATTGCTCGTTGATATTTCAGTGACGCGAGTATCATCAGCGTCGGTTGGAAAACTGAGGGTATCAATTCTATCTTTTATATCTGTCATCACGTCCCTCGTCTCTACCCCATTTCGAAGTTCAACTGTAACGGAACTCACTCACACAGAAGAGTTTGAAGATATTTTAGAAATTCCTTCTATATCTTCTATTTCTTTTTCAATTTTTTCTGTAATGAGATTATCAATATCAGAAGGATTGACTCAGGTGTAGGGAGTCGTGATAGAAATAATTCAAAATTTGATATCAGGACTTGATTCTTTTGGTATTTGAAATACAGCCAAGAGTCATACAACAATTATCAAGAAAAGAAACAGAAACGAAACTTTATAGTTCTCTATCCAGAATGTGAAAAATCATTTTTCGAGTTTTTGCATATTATTTTTCTACAATCATAAATTTATTCGCGTCATAGTTTGAAACGTCATTGGTTATAACGTTTAGATCTGTACAGTTTTTCGCGCAAGAAACTATTTCTACATATTCTCAAAAAACTTCTCATAAACGAACTCGAACATCATTAAATTCTCAGTTATCATAGGTTTTTACCGTTCCTATTTCTCATCATTGAGTTGTTATGATATTCAGTGGGAAAAGTATTTTTCACGTTGATACAGGAACTTTTACACTGACAATATTCCCTATAATACTTGTTCCACTTTGAAACGTGATAGTTGCTTTATAATTGAGATTATCATCAGCTACGTCTGATATTGAGGAGATGGTTCCATCGATTTCTTTAGTATCAATTTCAACTATAACTTTTTGTCATTTTGAGATGAGATCTTTTTCACTACCATTAAATGAAACCTGAACTTCAGGTGTAGCGTCACTTACTATTTTAAAAAGTGGAGTCCCGATTGTTACGTCTTGTCATGCGTCAACGAGAACTTCTTGTATCGTTCCATTAATTGGAGACGTCACTCTGAGTTTTTCGAGTTCTTTTGCTGAGGAGCTATAGCCAATACGAGCCTCATCTATCCCATTTTGTAAACTCCTAAGAGTGACGTTCAGGTTTTTTTGAGCATTTGCGAGCGTGTTTCTCGCTGATACGAGTTGCGTTTCAAGGCTTTTAATATTATCATCAATTCATATTTTAGTTCGAGTGAGATTGGTCTCTGCTGTGAGTTCTCCACTTTTGATGTTTCTCAGGAGTATCGCTCTATCATTTTCGAGATTTTCAATATCTTTTTCAATACCACTTATATCTTTTTCTAAACTTATTTCATCAGAAACAAGGCTTACTTTATCTTTTTTAAGAACATCAATACTTTCTTCTTGAAGTTCTATACTCTTGAGAATAGATAATTGATTATCACGAAAACTCGTAAAAAATGTTTCAATTCCAGAGATAAACGAAACAAATCATGAAAAATTTCCTTGAAGTTGTGATTGTAAACCATTTATATTTGAACGAAACGTATTTATTTCAACGTCTCAGAGACTTCCCTGAGATTTAATTGAATTATTCACTGTTTCCTCAAGCGAAGTAAGAAGTATTCTCGCATCGTCATATATTTCTCGCATCAGGTTTGAAACTTCTGTGATTTCTTGCTGAGTAAGATTTCAAGTATTGAGTTTATTCTGAGCATTTGTGTATAAAGCTGATTCTCTCAGTCCTATAAGGTCTTGGGTTTGAGTTTTTGAAATTCATTTTTGCACCGTATTGTTGGCTCATAAAAACTGGTCGTATCTATCATTTTCTCTTTGATTTTTTTGTGTAACTCACAAGAGCGTATCGGCAAACTCGATCACATCATCGAGTAAAAATTGTAATCCGTCAAACTGATTTTTGAGTGTTGGAGTATAATTGAGAATAGTTTGTTCGTCAGCTTTGAGTCGTGACTCATAATCAAAACGAGATTTTTCAATATTTTTAACAGTATTTTCAATTTGTAAGTCAATTTTATCATTTTGAATATCAAACTTTCATTTTTGAAGTTCAAGTTTTTCTTTTTGAAGTTTGAGTTTTTGTTGTTGAATATCAAGCTTTTCTATATTTCATAGATCTTGGCTATTGTTTACTCAATCTTCTCACAGGATTATGTTTTGCTCACTGTCACGTTTGAGCGTTGAGAGACTTCGCTCTAGGTTTTGAATATTTATTTTTGAATCAAAAATTTGTTTTTCAAGCCCTATTTTCTGAGCTTCGTAATTTATCTTTGCTCTTTGAATACTATTATTCGATCTCTGGACATTAAGTGATAAACTTCAAAACGTATCATCAAGTTGTGCCAAAAGCTTTCATACAGAAACATTATCTCAGCTTGTAACAGATATATTTCACACTCGACCACTCGCATTTGCAGAGAGATCTATATCTTGGCTTGATCGAACCTGTCCTGTTTTACTCAGAACACTCTCTCCTCAAAAGTTTTTTCAATTTGTAGTCTCAACAAAAAAATCTGATTTTACTATTTCTGTGACTGCTTCTTCTTTTTCACGTCCACAAGATGAAAGGAAAAATAAAACTAAAATTCACGCAAAAAAATATTTTGTTATTTGAGGCATCGATTTCACGCTCAGCATATTATTGTAGTAAAGTTATATTTTTTTCTGACTCTATATATTCAAGCAAGAGCTCAATATCCGTATTTGGAACAATTCACAGCATTTTCTCATCCTTGAGTATAAAACTCACTGAGGTTCAGGGCTCTAAGCCTAGACTATCTCGAACCTCTTTTGGAATAACAATTTGTCATTTTGCTCAGACATTAGCCGTTCCGCAAATACGCAGTGTATGGTTTTCAGAACATTTGTTTTTTTCTGACATTTATTATATATTTATAGTTGGAAAAGTATGAAAAGTTATACTTTTAAAAATCATAAAAAAATACAGAGATAAAGCAAATTATTTCTGTATTTTTTGTGTCAGTATAAAAATATAGTTTATTCTTGGAGTGATTCTACAATGTCTGGAAAAGTGTTAGTTACGTCAATATTATTTTCAATCTGAATGTCAGCTTCCAGTTCTTGGGTATTTTCTTGAATCTCAGTATTCTCTTCTGGAGAGTTTATATCACCTTGCGATTCAATAAGTTCTTCTCAGGTTTGAATTTTTACTCAATCTGCTTCAAGCGTGGTTCAAGAAAGTGTTTTGAGATATTCATCTATTTGTTCCTGAGTGAGTTCAACCTGACTATTCGCTCACGAAAAAGAATTTACTATCACTAATGCTCACGTTCCAATAATTCAAATAACAATAGCGAGAAGAGCTATAAATGCTACTATTTTTGCGGATGTGTTTTGTCTTTTTTTCATTTTTATTGTAAGTATGTTCCTAAATTTTCAAGCGTCGTTGTGTCGTTTGTGAGTTTGCTTGTTCCTCTATAAATGGTATTGATATCACCACCTAACATCAAAATAGTATAATCTTTTTCAAGCAAATCAAACTTAAAACTCATTTTTTTAAGCCGAGAACTATACTGTATAACAATATTATTCGCTCAATAGGTGTTATTCAGGGTTCTATAGAGTGAAATATAAGATTCGATATTTGAGAATACTTGTGATATACGATTTTCAAAATCTGTTAAATCTACACGTCATCAGATGTATATCTGAGTATCGTCAAATACAGACTTAATATTTGTTTCATTTCCAGCATAAAGTCGTATTTGGATATTTTCAAAATAATGATCCTGATTTGTTAAAACATACTCGCTATCCATTACGGCTTGATAACTCGCTCCACCACTCTGAATAATTCATCATAAAGACAAAGCAGCACTTTCAATAAAAATATCATAAAGTTCTCCATCTTTTTTTACTTTGATATTTTTATATTTTAAAGGCAAAATATCCTGTATAGTTGAAAACTCTCATCGAGTTCCTAATAAAATATCACGTTTAAATACAATTTCTGTTTTGTCTTCATTTGGTCAAATTATAATTTCATCAAAATCTTCAACCTTGTTTGTCATATTTGTAAAAAAAGAGATAATGAAAAATCTCTGAAAATCATATTGTTCTTTTTCTTGTAGTGACGCGTTTTTAAATTTTTCTTTCCACTCATCTTGTATAAAGTCTAGTCTATAAACAAATGGAGAGCTTACTCCATTAATCCCAATATCCTGGATTCTATTTGCGGCTTCTGGATAAATCGTGAAATCAAAAACCTTTCATCGTATATAAACTCAAGACACTTTATACGATTTTTCTTGTATATTTATTTTTGCATTATCAAGACTCAGTTCATGAAACTGTCCTAGATACGATTTTATTTTCGATTCGCTCAGTGCGAGATCCTTTTGACTTCAAAAGGTATTAATATTTAAAAGGTTTTTTTTAGAAATATCATACTCAGAGACATAGGATTCATAATTCTTAAGTGCTGAGAAATATTCACTTATATCCTCTTTAGTTTTTAAAATTCATGCAGAAATAGCACGATCACGAGAACTTGCAGCTGAGAGGAATTTGCTATTCTCTTCATATAAATCATAAATTCTCTCAAGTTGGGATCTAAGTGTTATAACTTGTGTTCACGCAAGAGAAACATCTTTGCTACGAACGAGTAATCCATTTTCATTTCTTTCAATCTGAAAATATTTTGACCTGAGAAATAAAGATATTTTTTCTAGTACATCATTATAAGTATAGAGTATCGAAATACGTGTATTTTTTTCTGAACTATAAAATAATTGAACTAAATCTATATGATTGGTTAATAATGCAATAAATGAATCTACGGAAAACTTTTTACTCTCAGCGCTCAGTAAAAATAAAAGTTGTTGTTCTAAAAGATATGAAAAATATTGATATCTGAGTATCTGATCGTCTTGAGTGAGCGTTTGAGATCGAAATGAATCGAGAAAGACTTTTTCAGTGATAAGAGAGAACTCTTTATTTTCATCATAATTTTTAAAAAATGAAAAACTCGACGCTAAAAATTCTGAATTTTTTAAACCTATACTCTCATCATAAAGTGAACTTAACATAATCTTGGGAATAATAAACTCCTGTCCTGAATGACCGTTTAATATACTCATGTATTCTTCTCCAAGATTCATGAGTTCAGAATAAGACTGTCTATCAATACTTTGTAATACTTCTAAATCTTTTCGTGTTTGAGCGATAAGATCTGTATCAAAACTTTGTACACTCATTATTTCGTTCAGTGACTTGAGAATGATATTTTTGTAAAATATCTTCTTTTTTTCAGTGTTTACAAATACATACATATACCTCTTTACCATAGCATATCCTGCAAGTTGCGAAGTATCCTGATTTAAAAATACCTTAAGTTGTTGCTGTTTTAATTTGTCTTGCTCGGAAATACTTTTTATAGCAACTTGCAAAAAACCTGCATCTCAATCAATATATTTTTGTATTCACAATTGAGCTTGTATCTGAGAAATACTATCTCACACATATCACAAATTATATACCGTCTCAACTCTCAGCGCATCTGCGTTTTTGAGAAAACTCCCTCTGCTTGGATCAAATACTAAATACATATGTGGATGCATAAAAATATTAGTATATTCCTCAGACTTTTCAGAATTTTTCAAGCTTATTTTGATCGGGGTACTAAGCGACATAACAAATATCTTCTCAGGATCTGTTTGAGAATCAATATATATTTCTCCGATTCACTCTTGATGAATTGTAAAATTATCTGCACGAAATGTATAATTTTTTCGTAAGTCTCGAAATGAACTGAGATATTTTCACGGAATACTCAAGTCAACGCTGATACTTCATTCATTACTTTCAATTTGTGTTTCAGTGGAACTCAGTAACATTTCAAATGACGATAATTTTTTATATGCTATTTGTGATCCCGAAGCATATATCAAGTCTCACGTATTTAGCTCATTTTGTGTAGTAATACTGGGAGTTTTAAAATAATCAGGACTTGAAAAAAAACTCATTACAATAACAATGATAAATCAAATCAGTAAAATGAAGATTGTAATTATTCTTGAAAGAAAAAACATTTGAGAACGTAACTAACAAATACTACTTCTAGCTTATCATAAGCTCATACTATTGTAAAATCCCCCTACTTTTTCTAACTTGCCAAACTATAAATCTCACTCAAAGATGTTTTGAAACTTTGAAATTATATTCTTGTTTGTGATAATAATTCAAATTTCTCTATTTTCGTCCAAGCTATATCTTGAAAAGTTTATACTCCCGATATACAAATATTTTCCGTCAACCAGTAGTGCTTTTGCGTGGAGTTTTGGGGATTTCATAGCTGAAATATTCCAGCCTTTTTTTTCGAGTTTTTTAATATTTTCAAAATTCTCTTTCGCGTGGTCACTTCAGACTATTCCTCTTAATTTCGCTCACCTCTTTATTTGCTCAGAAAATACAGATTCTAACTCATCATCCCCCATATACGGAAAATAAAAATCAATACTCTCTTTCGCATTTTTGATAATTCACTGTATTTTTGTTCGACTAGAATAGGGAGAAATAACAAGTCTCTCATCAAAAACTCCCGAAAGTTCGTGATTAAAATCAAGTACAAATAATTCTTTTAATTTTTGAACTATTTTTTCTTGCCTCAGTTCTACAAATATATCTCGATTTTTCGTAAACGTAGCGTAAGAAAAATTTCAAGTCGCAATATATGCTCGCTCATCAATTATGAGAAGCTTTGAATGGTTCAGTGAATAATTCAAAGGATCAGACCATTTTACGTCAAGACCAGCGTCTTGAAACGACGCGTAATGCTTGTCATTGAGATATGGAGCTTTGTAGGGATTATTTTCAAGTAAAATCTGGACTTTTACTCATCTCTTGTGAGCGCGAATCAGCGCATCACGCAAGTCTCTTTCAGTAAAAATATAGACCTCTACCAAAACCTCATTTTTTGCTTCATCAATTTCGCGTACCAATTTTTTGAGCAAGTCTTTTGACGGAGTTTCCCATAAATCAATTTTTCAGTCCGAAGTACTTCCCTCATCCAGTGAGAAATCTTGACTCGATTCGATAACTTGCGTTTGAAAGACTTGTTTCTCTTTTTCTCACTCTAAAAAACTCCAGTATTCCTCTCAAAATAAAAATGAGAATCCTACAAAAAATAAAATCCCGCAGAATATTTGAAATATTTTGTTTTTCATATTTTAAAATCCCGACTGTAAATCAAGCATTTCTTTATAAAAACCGTCTTGCTCGACGAGTTCGTCGTGCTTTCCTCGTTCGAGAACTTGTCCTGATTTAATTACTATTATATCATCAGCGTGTTTCACAGTTTGCAGTCTGTGCGCAATCACGATCACGGTTCTGTTTTGGAACAAATTATGCATCGCTTCTGTGATTTTCTTTTCACTCAGACTATCAAGCGCACTCGTGGGTTCATCGAGAATAATTATCTTCGGATCTTTCAAAAATATCTTCGCAATTGCAAGTCGTTGTTTTTGTCCCCCAGAGAGTTTTACTCCTCGTTCTCCAATTTCAGTATCCAGTCCATTTGGGAGGTCGTAGATGAATTCGCAATGTGCGAGGGTGATGATTTTTTTTAGGGTTTCGTCTGCCCTCATACAATTTTCTCCCAATGGGAGAAATGAAGCTTCATTTGTAGTCCCTTTCTCTCCTTTGGGAGAAAGGATTCAGGATTGAGGGCTCATCCCATACTCCAGATTCTCTCTCACCGTTCCATCAAAAACACTTGGTTCTTGGGTGAGATATCCAATATCTTTGTAATAACTCTTCAGTGAGACATCTCTCAGGTTTTGAGAATCTATTAGTATATCTCAGCCATCTTGCCTAATGTATCAAGATATCAGTTTTACAAGTGTAGATTTTCCTCCTCCACTTGGTCAGACGAGTGCCGTGATTTGGTTTCCAGGGATTTCTAAATCAAAGTTCTTGAAAATAGGATTTTCTGGAGTGTATCAGTAACTGATATCTTTGAGAGTAATAGCTCAGGATTTGTGCTTGAAAGTTTCTCATATTTCATATCACTCGATCTGAGGAGTGGTATCGAAGAAGTTCCAAAGTTTTTCAACAGAGATAAACTCCTTCGAGAAATCTATATAGAAATTCATAGCATCTCGAATAGATCTTTGCATAATAATAAGTGTTCCTGATATTCATACGAGTATTCCCACTCAAAGATCTCAAGACAGTACATCATTTCCAAGAGTAAAAAATAATCCTATTAGAACAAGTGACATAAGAAATCCTGCTGATCTTTTCAGTATCACTCTATACGTTGCCATATCTCTACTCACTTGAGATATTTTATCTGTATTATCATACATATTACTAATTTCAGATGAAAATTTTCCTGATTGTAAAACTTCAGCTCGCGACATAACAACTTTTACAAATTGCTTCATTCGAATATTTCTGTATTCATAACGTTGTGATCGAAAAACTGCTTGTAACCTATCTACATAGGCAATAATCAAAAACGAAATAAAAATGAGAACAAGAAAAATAAGCACGTACCACAAACTTACTCGTGAAATCATATAAATCGTAAATCATATTGTAATTCCGAGAGAAACTATTTTTTCAATACAAGTAGAAATAAGGCTTGACCAAACCTTTGCTCCATCACTTACTATTCAAATAGTCTTTCCTGTTCCAAGAAGTTCTATTTTATTATTATCCATAATCAAGTATTTCTCAAGATACTGCTCATAAATATCTACAATATTATAAGGGAGAGTATTCATCCAACCCCATTTCCGCATTAAAAATATGAGAACCTCAAACAATATCAGTAAAAATGTATAGAACAAGAGTATAAAAAGAAATAATTCTTTATCAGAATTACTCAGAGCCGTAATAATTCGTTCTAAAAAAATTACTCAAAGCAATCCACTGCTTGCAATAACAGTCTGCTGAATAATATACTTTAAATTTTCTTTTTTTCTTAAAAGAGCTGGAGCAAAAAAGCGTTTTATTTTTTGCAAAAATGTTTGCTCGATTATTTTCTCAGACATAAAAAAAATAGCTAGTAAATTATTTTTCTATCATAGCTATTTTTACGTTTTTAGAAAGGGTGAAGTTAGGCTTTTTGTAAATGTGAAACATCCACTGACAAATCGTATAAGTTTTTTCCGTGAAGCTCAGTCCTTTGCTCTAGATCGACAACTCTCATCCGAAGAGCAGAATCTTCATCAAAAAGTGCGTCTGTATTTATAGCAACTGTTTGCTCAAGAAAATACTGAGTTTTTGCAATATCCTCTCTCACATCACTCGCTGAATCTCGAATAGATTCTCGTAGACTTCTTCACGAAATCTCAATAGTATTTCTTATTCCATTCACTTTTATATCAAGCATAGAATTATAAGAATTCTGTCCTACAATAAATTTTTTAATTTCTTTATTTATATCTGCTTGTTTTTTATTTACCTGTTCTTGAGTTATGATAAAATCTTTCACTTCTTTATTAAATCACTCTTGCTTTTGAATAAATCAAGAAAGAAGTTCTGTAAGAAGGTCGATTTTTTGTTCGATGTGTTGCATAACATTGAAAAATTATTTTTATATACTCATAGTATATCCAAAAACTCTTGAGAGACAATTTATTTTTACCCAAATATCTTTTCAAAGACTCACTTTTTTGAATTCACGTTGAGTTTTTTTTCTGATGCCAGTTCTTCATAAAGTTCTCGTTCTCTTTTGGCCAGTTTTTTTGGTACAGGAATATGTAAGTGAATAATTAAATCTCATTTTGCGTCACGGTCTATATGCTTGACTCCGTCTCCTGATATTTTCAAAATACTCTCAGGCTGTGTTCCAGCTTCGATTGTGATAGAACGTTTTCCTATAATTGGAATATTTATTTCTCTCTTTGTCCCGAGAACGGCTTCTATAAAGTCTACTTCTAAATCATAGTGTAAATCAACTCCGTCGCGAGTAAGTCATTTTTCTGCACTTTGTATGTGAAATCTGACATACAAATCTCCCGAAGCTTTTGTTCCAACTCCAGCGTTTCCTTCACCTGTCATTTTAATCACCATCCCCTCGTCAATTCCAGCAGGAATATCGATATCGAGTTTTTCTTTTTTGAGCGTTCTTTTCTCTCCTCTACAATCTGCACACGTTTCTTCAAATGTTTCTCCTGTTCCGTCACACTCTCCGCAAGCTCGAGTTTGTTGAATGACTCAAAATGGGCTTTGAGACGTGTAGGTTACTTGTCATCTTCCGTTACAAGTGTCACAAGTTTGTTTGCCAGAACCACCGGCTCAGTCGCACGTTTCACAAAACGCACGTCTGTTAAATTCGAGAATATCTTTCCCTCCATAAATACTTGTTTTTAAGTCTATGTGTAAGTCATACTCCAAATCCTCTCCACAAGTTTCGCGAGGTCGACCTCTTTGACCACCTCAACCTCAAAATCCTCAACCAAAAAAAGAAGAAAAAATATCTGAAATATCATCTCCCTGAAATCCTCAACCTCCACCAAAAGGATTTCCTCCTCAGGAAGCAGAGCCAAATGTATCGTATTGTTGACGCTTTCCTGAATCTGAAAGTGTTGAGTAGGCTTCGTTGACTTCTTTAAACTTTGCCTCAGCATCTTTGTCGCCCGCGTTTCTATCTGGGTGGTATTTCATCGCCAGTTTTCGGTACGCTTTTTTTATTTCTTCTTTGCTCGCACCTCTGTCTAAATCTAGTATTTTATATAGGTCTTTTGACATATTTTTTATATATTTTTACAAACAAAATAATCCCGTATTTGCGGGATTATAGAAAAACTAAGAGAAAAATCAAGATTACTTACCTCATTTAGGTCAATAGAAAGCCCACCATTTTTCTATTTCTTTTGGAGAAGGGTGATTATCACGAGGATCGTATCACATATTATCACTTGCATTACCTTGACCAGAAATTGAACTTACTTTTTTTGCAACTTCTTGAACCTGAACTTTAGGTGTAATACCTTCTGATCTTATTCAAGTACCTTCATCTAAATATCTTCCCCCTTCTAAACTACTTTCAATATCTAAAGCCATAATTCTATTTTTAGAAATATATTGTATTCCCCTGTTAGGATATTATACTAATATAAAGATCTAACCCCACTTCGTCAAATGTTTTTTACCGTAAATTTAGCACAAGACAAATCACGCGTTTCTCGCTATCTCTCAAATACGCTTTTAAGTGAGATTGAGAATACGCTTGCTCGTGGAGAAAAAACGCTTTTATACTTGAATAAACGTGGAGCTTTTAGCTCGTTGATTTGCGAAGATTGTCAGTATCTTTTTGAATGTCCGAACTGTGATGTGAGTCTATCCGTGCATTCTCATCCTCGAACGCTCCTCTGTCATCTATGTGGAAACGCTGAATGATTTCCAGTAACGTGTAAAAATTGTCGTTGAAATAAATTATTAAGTGTGTGAGTTGGAACGCAACAAATTGAAGAAGTTTTGGGTAGATATTTTGAGAATGAATCAAAAAAAGAAAGTTCTGTCAATTCTTGAAGCCAGCCCTCACACTTAAATTCTCTCTCCCAAAGGGAGAAAGAGGTTACAATATATTCACAGAAAAAATATAATCCCGAATACATCACGAACCTTAGTAAAGAACTCAGGAAATTTTGAACTGACGCAGAAACAGCACTTTGGGAGGTATTGAAAAACAGAAAATTTCATAATTTAAAGTTTCGACGTCAGCATCCTATTGGACGATATATCACTGATTTTTATTGCCACGAACTCAAATTTGTTATCGAGCTTGATTGAGAAATACACGAAAAAACAAAGCAGTACGACGAAGTGAGAGACGAATATATCCAATCACAAAATATACAAGTATTACGTTTTTGAAATATTGCCGTATTTCAAAACCTAGACACTATTTTAAATAGTATTATTCCTTTTATCCCTCTCCCTTTGGGAGAGGTTAGGTGAGGGTGAGAGTCAGGACAAGATGTTGTAAAACCCACCATCTACCGTTTTGATTCTGACTCTATGAAAACAGTTTCAAGCAAAAAAGAAGCACTCAGCGACCTGAATAATGCAGATATTATTATTGGGACAAAAATGCTCACGACAGGTTTTGACTTTGAAAAGGTTGGACTTATTGGAGTAATTTTAGTGGAACAAGAACTCGCCTATCCAAGTTTTGATGCTGAAGAACGAGCCTACGCAAACCTGAAACAGTTAATTGGAAGAGGAAATAGAAAATCTCAAAAGACCGATATTATTCTCCAGACCTTTATTCCAAAACATCAAAGTATTTTGAGTCTCACCGAGAGTCATATGAAAGATTTTTTTGTGCATACGCTCAAAGAACGAAAAGATTTTTCTTATCCCCCTTACCAAGAACTTGTTCGTTTAGAATATCGTGATATCTCTGCTGAGAAAACGCTAAAATTTATCGAGAAGCTCGTTACAAAACTTGAGACCTTTAACGAAAATCAAGAATATACGCTCCTTTCAGCGAGTACGACTTTTCGGAAAAATAATTCTCATCACGCACACATAATTGTGAAAGGAAAAAATATTAGGAAGCTTCTTAAAAATATAGGGCCACTGATTCTCAGAACCTCGAAACTCTCAGTTGTATTTTCGTAGAAATACTGTTACTTTTTAACAGAGAAATATATTCTTGCTTGATTTTGGTGTGAAAATAGTGAATATAGAGCTATGAAAGCATTAGTATTTAAAATATATAAAAATTATGAAATTCGAAATATCAAGTAAGGCTCTCCAAAAAGGACTTTCCGTTGTTTCTCACGCAACTGCCTGAATTACCACGACTCCTATTTTGGAAAATATTCTCATTAAGGTAAACTTTAAAAACCTTGTTCTCACAGCCAATAATTTGGAAATGGCTATTGAGTATATTATCGAAGATGATATCAAAATTATTTCTGAAGGAGCTTTTTCTGTTCCCAGTAAACTCTTTTGAAGTTATGTTGGTCTTTTGCAAGACGATATGATTCAAATCGAAATGAAAGGTTCTGACGCGCTTGAAATCAAAACAGAAAGTGGGAAAACAAAAATCAAAGGAATTGCAGCTGAGGATTTTCCAGTGATTCCGTCTGTGAAAGAAGAGCTTTCTCTCTCTCTCAAATGAGAGGTTGTGAGGCGTTCTATTGAAAAAACACTTTTCTCAAGTGCTGAGTGAAATATTAGACCAACACTTGCAGGACTTTTTGTGAATATTACTGGAGCAGAAACCATTTTTGCTTCAACAGATAGTTTTCGGCTTTCTGAATATAAAACAGAGCTTGATACTCCAAGCCAAGGAAGTTTTTCTCAAATAATTCCGTCAAAGACCTGTTTTGAAATTAAATCTATCCTGTCTGATGATGATACCGTGAAAATTATTTCAGGAGAAAATCAAATCGCATTTTTCTTTGGAAACGTAAAAATGTATTCACGACTCCTAAATGGAAAATTTCCAGACTATACAAACTTTTTCCCAAGTTCTTATTCAACGAAATGAACCATTAATCGTAACGACTTAATGCAAGCGCTTAAGAAAATCAATCTCATCTCTCGTGAAAATAACTACTCGATAAAAATGAGTTTTTCAGCTGATAATGGAATTCTGCTTGAAACGTCCGAAACACAAATCGGAGAATGAGAAGTTCGTCTTGTTTGAGCGGTCGAGTGAGAAGACGCAGTTATTGGAATCAACTCAACCTACTTTCTTGAATCGCTTGGTGTCATCGAGACAACACATATTTCTCTCCAATTTGAAAATCCTCTCGCTCCAATTTTATTGCTTCCAGTTACGGATGAGGGAGCAAAAAAACAACCAAAAGGACAGTTTCGACATATTATTATGCCACTAAAGATATAATTCAGATTTTTATGCTTACAATACTTATCGTTATACTGTCTGTGGCAACGATACCTATGCTACTTCCCATAGTCTTATTTAAGAAAAAATATCAAATTAAAATATTTCATATAATAATAAGTCTTATATTTTGATGACTTAGTCTATTTGTAGGATTATTATGAATATTTGAGTACTTTAATTTAAATTTCAAACTCCTTCTAGACAATTCAATTGCATTTTTAACTATATTTTACTGAATTTACATAATTTATTCTTTTTACACCCTCAAAACTCAAAAAACGTATTCTTTTCTTATAATTCTCAGCATCTATTGATTATTTTTATTTTTAAGTATATGGTATTACTTTTTGTTTATAGCAAACAACTTAGCATTTTATCCTTGATAATACAGAGGTATGAAATATACAAAATTCTTATATAAATGAGAAAAACTTCATGTTTCTTTTGTAGAAACTATGCAAGTGAAAACTTGAGTTCAGTGTGATGTTTATAGCTTTGAAAATGATACCGAAAAAGATTTATGAATCATACACATATCTCCTTGAGTTTCTACACCAAAACAAAAAGTCTTAAAATGAAATTCTACTATTGAGTGACATATTTTCTGAAAATGAAAACTTGTTGTCATAAATAATTCTGGAAAAACTTCAGAATATCTTGTCTGAGAATGAAAAGACTTTTCTCTTGAAATTTTAAAGTGAGAGATTATGCAATGGGTTGCTGATGAAAATTTTAAAGTGAGAGATTATGCAATGGGTTGCTGATGAAAATTCTAATTTAATGGCTTATGAGATTTGCTATCCTCCATACGAAGATTGAAGATTTTTAGAGGTTTAAATCTATAATCATACTTTTTTCATTGCTTGTGACATCTCTGTAAATCCAGCTATAAATTCAGGAGTTTGAAACATCGCATCAAAAGCTTTTTCTTCTTCATCTTCAGTATTTGTTTCCATAAACTTTACTTACAAAATTAATTTGCTCTCAAAACCTCTCCCAGAACTTTTCTAAGCTCATCAACTCAGTCCATTTTTGTAGAAGAAACTCCCATAACTCTCGCTCAGAAAAACGTTTTTTCTGTATGAGCTATGGATTTATTTCGGTCATTGTTTGAGAGTTTATCAATCTTGCTCATGACAACGGTGATAGGAAGCCCGAGTTCAGAGATGAAATTATACATATCTATATCTGATTGTTGTGGTCCGATTTTTGCGTCACAAATAAGAACGACTTGTTTAATGACATTTCTCTTTTCTTCAAGATACCACGATATGAGTGCATCGAGATCTTGTCTGAGTTCATGTCAGAGCTTTGCAAAACCGTAACCTGGAAGATCCGTAAAATGGTATTTCGTGTTCACTAAAAACATATTGGCGTTACGAGTTTTCCCTGGTTTACTGGAAGTTTTCACAAGATCTTTTTTTTGCATGAGTGCGTTGAGAACACTTGATTTTCAGACGTTTGAACGTCCAACAAAAACGAGCTCTTTTCGCTGCTCGAGAAATATTTTGTCGTCGTGAATCGAAATCGATTTTATAAATTCTGCGTTTGTCATTTTCATGAAGCCAATTATAGATAATTATTCTAAAAAGCAAAGCCTTTTATCTCGCGTTTTTCCCGAGACAATGCTATTATTTTTCTATACCCTAAAACAATTCTATGGACTTGAATAAAAAAGTAATCGGAAACGCCGTTGTTGCGTATTTTCTCGTCTTTGTTTCGCTCACGTTTTTGTGGAGTAAACAGAAATGCCTAAATCACAACTTTGTAAAAAGCCACGTCAAAGTTGCGTTTATCCTGCATCTCTTACTCGTCGGAGTTATTTTTATAATGAGTTTTTCATTTTTAGATAGCATTGCGATTTTGGAATATTCACTCAACACGATTATTACGATTCTGCTTTTGCTCTCTGTATTTGCAGGGATTTTGTATGGAGCGTACACGGCTCACAAATGAGAAGTTATAACACTTTGAGAAATGTTTCAAAGCGCGAGTGGAAATAAAAAAATATTTCATCAGACAACGACTGAGACCTTGTGAGAAGAACATACGCTTACACTCATTCTCGCGCACGTTCCGTTTATTGGCTACATTATCGCTGGACGTCATCCTGAACTTCCTCATATGCGAGACATTTCGATGCTCAATATGATCGTTACGCTTATTTGTATTTTGTTCACTATGTTTGGAAGTGTCTCGCTTGCCAGTATTATTATGCTTGGCTACGTTATTTGGTCGGTGTTTCAGTCTATCAGACTTATTTTTACAAATGAGCTAAGTTCTCTCAACACAAGTTTTATCCCAACTCCAAGTGAAAAAATAGCACTTCAAAGATCTTTGTTTCAGTATCTTTGAAATAATCTCAAAAAGAGAACCTTTATTCCACTTAAAGAACTCATAGCAAAAAATACATTATTAAGAAAACAAAAAGAAGAAATGCTGAGAGAAAAACTTCTCAAAGCAAAAACTTCTTCTATTCATGCATTTGTATTTTATATTCCTTTTGTAAATCTCATTTGAATATTTTTTAGAAAAACTCGCGAACATATTCATATTAAAAACGGTTTTGTTCTGACTTTTTTAACTCTCATTCTCATACTGGTCTTTCCTGAAAATCGTTCAGCTTTACTCCTAGTTTTAATTCCAGTTTTTTATGGAATTGGAAATACTGACAACCCTGCATATTTTATGCCGTATGTTTATAATTTTTGGACAAGCTTACAGAAATTCTTCTGAAAAATATTTTCTATCTGAAAAAAAACGAGAGATCTGCATAAAACAGACACAAAAGTTGTTGTAAAGATTTGAGAAGATAATAACAAAAAAACGGTCTAAACCGTTTTTTTTATTTTTTTATTTCTGCTGACTGATGAAAAATCCAACAACTTCTCAGACTGTTTCCGTTCTAAAAACTCGCTCTCCAAGAGAAACTCTGTGAAAACCACGTTTGGTGCACGCAGCGAGTTCGTCTTCTGAAAATCCACCTTCTGGTCAAACATAGAGATGCACTTCAGCACGTCACTGAAACTGAACGTCAGAAAGTTCTTTCCCTTCAGATTTTGGATCACATACTATCGATAAGATATCTCGAGAGTTTGTTTGATTTGCGATTTGTTCTCCAAGAACAATTTCAGGAACCACGTTTCCTCCACATTGTTCTGTTGCTTCGGTTGCTATTTTACGAAGTCGATCTTCTTTTCCTTCAGATATTACGAGTTTTTGTGAGTGTTCACTTTGAAAAAATATTATTTTTTTAAAACCAATTTCACTACACTTTTGAATAATATATTCCATTTTTGATAGTTTATTTGGAAATGCTTGGTACAAATGAAGTTCTGGTGTTAGTTCTGCATTTTTCATAATAGTTTTCATTTTAGTAAATACAACTCAGTGTTTATCTATGTTCGTAATTTTATAAAGAACGTCTGTGTGAGCGACTCCATCAAAAAATATAATTTCTTGGTCAACTCGAGCTCGTAAAACTCTCGTAATTTGGTGGTACAGTTCCTTGCTCGAGATTTTGAGTTTGTCTCAAAACTCAGTATTTGGGAGATGAATTCTTTGCATAATTAATTCCCTACATCAGTATTAAATCAAAACCAATCAGGTTTTATATCTTGAGATTTCTCTCACGTATACTCAAGCTGTACCGAGAATTCTCAGATATTTGAGATTTCCACAATACTATCAACATCATACAAAGTATCTCTGTGAGGCAACTGCGTTCACTTGCATAGCTCACTCAATGCTCGCTTTTTTACCTCATCATCAGACTGTCAGATATAAAATGCTACTTCGTGGAGCTCTCAAAACAAATTTTTATCATAGGCTCCCATAAATACAAAATAGAGCTTTTCAGCTATTTCTTGTTTTTCTTTTGTCACGGAGATTTTATATCCGTCTATGCTTTTTAGTTCCATATATGCATCTATATGAAAATACTTTGGTCATCCAATCCACTCTTTTTTGAGTTGTGTGTAAGTATCTTCTATTTTTTCTCAAACCACAAAACGAATGTCGTGTATTTCTACGTGACCTCCATCGATGTACCCTCAAAGATATACAGCAAAAAGTTTCATATTATCGTGGCATTCCATAAAAATCAAGACCTGTCTTGTCAACCATAGATTTTGTAATCCAGTTTTTCTTTTTTCCTTTTACAAAAAAACCTCTCTCATCAATAATACCCTGCTCTATCAGAGATTCAGGATTTTTTGTTTTAAGTTTTTTCTTAGGAAAATTCTTCTTATTTTCAAGATAATGCGTTCGGTCTTTATAACTTTGATTTTTTCGAGTTTGTGGATTTTCATTTCCAATATAGACCTGAAATGATTTCTTTTTTCCTTTAGAGAGCTTTCTTGCTGCTGCTTGTTTTTTTACAATATTTGATTTGAGTCCGTGACTATTTGCCATAAATTTATACCTATTAAATGATAACTTTGAATTGTACGTGTTTTGTTGCGATATTGTATAGAAAATGATACAAATAGCAAGTTACAGTCAGTTTTTGAGTTCAGCAAAGCGCATATTACAAATACCAGAATCGCGACTTCAGAGCTTTCCTGTTATTTCTTTTCCAAACCAATCAGGAATTATAAAATTCTCAGAATCTTCAACAGATAGAAATTCTACTTCTATTCTCTCAAATCACTCAAGAGCCCCAGAATATATTTTCAAACTGATATCAGGACTCTGAAAAATACTATAACTCACGCGGTGAATCTCTCAAATACTTGATTTTTTCAGTTGTAGAAATTCTTGCTGAGTAATCTGAAACTTTATTTTTTCAGCTTCAAAATTATTTGTTGTTTCTTTTCTTTCAAATTCAAAAATATCTCATCTTTTCTGAAAACGCATTTCTGAAAATTCATCTATAAATAAAAAGTATCTTTCATAATTTATAGCTTTCAAATTTTCTAAATTAGGTAGGTTTTTTACAAGAAATTTTCGTTCAATCTCTGTTTTTTGCATAATGAGTTTTTAAATATTCTCTATCATCGCAACCATACCCGAAGCATATTTTCACGAATCAAGATTTTTAAGAACGTCAGGAAGTTCAAACCACGCAATATCCTGTACTTCTGAGTCTTGTTTTTGAAATACAATATCATCATCAACCAGTGCGAGAAAACTAATATCATAATGAAAATGCTCTGGTTCTCACTCTTTAACAGGAACAAAATGTACATCAATATTAAGAATCTCTTGTGAAATAAAAGCCTCTTCTCGAGAAATTCCTGACTCTTCCTCAAATTCACGAATCGCAACTCAAAAAATATCTGTGTCTCAGTCAGCGTGACCTCCAAACTGTTGCCAGGTATCATGCTTGATGTGATGCATCAAAAGTATCCTCGTTTTGTCTCGATTTAAAACCAGCATCGAACCTGTAAAATGTCCGTCGTCAAAACAGTCCCGACAAAATGGTCGAGTTGGGTCGTCTTTGTATTTTTCTAATAGTCACAAAGCTCTCTCAACGTATTCTTGTTTGTGAGGATATTTTTCAGAGAAATTTTGGATGAGTTGGGTGAATGTTTGCATAGTTTTTTATATATTTATTTCTAACAGATCTTCAGCAAGTATTGTACTTGGAAAAATCTTCTGAGTTTCAATAAGTCGAGTTTCCTTTTCAATGGGATACAAGTGAGTCAAAACCATCTTTCAAACACCTGCATTTTTTCATATTTTTCAGCATTCACCTGAAGTTAGATGCCCCTCAGTTTTAGATTCGTTCGGAAATGAGCATTCTATGAGCAATACATCTACGCTTTTAGAGAAAGCAATAAGGTCTTCATCATAGTCGCAATCTCAAGTAATAACTAAAGACTTATCACAATAGGTAAATTTATATGCTATACTTTCTAAACAATGAATAGTTTTTGAAAATGTCACTTGGAAATCATCAAAGTGTATTCATTCTTGCATTTCCTTCAACTCAATATTGAAAGTGTTAGATCGTGTTTCTGTATTAATCTTTTTTGAACACATTGACTTAAATCAATGAGGTCATACCATTGTAAGATCTTTTTTTCTATCAAATCAAGGAGTATAACTTAGAGCTTGGAGAAGTGGTTCTAAATCAGATATATGATCCGGATGAAAATGTGTGAAAAAGATTATATCAATTTCTTTAAAATCGATATTTGCTTTAAGTAATTGATGTAATGTTCACGATCAACAATCTATGAGTATATTTAAATTTCAAATATTTAGAAAGTTAGCGGATGCACTGCGTTCTAAAGAAGGAACACAGGTTCCACTTCATAAAATCGTGAGCTTCATATTTTTAAACTTAAAAAACTATTAGTTATAATTCTAATAGTTTTTTGAAGTTTTTCTAGTTTGGGAAAACTATTTTCCTGAAGCGATTTTGAGAGAGATAATAACTCAAACAGCAATTGTCTGAACAATAATACTTAAGATATTGAGTAAAAAGTGCCTGTCACTTCTAATAAACGCATCAACAATTGTGAAACTGGCCCTGAGGAGAGAAACAGCGAGGGTGATGACGAGAGCCGTTTGTAAATCAAGAACGCTTAAAAATATACTTGATCAGACAATGAGAAGTGGTACAACTCAGGATTTTAAGATACCTTGATGCGTGATAAAGGTTTTAAGGATTCTCTTTCGTTGCATCTTTTCAGTCTTGTGGACAATACGGGCCGATACCAC